>JAOQMM010000009.1:516363-530543 GCA_027563515.1 Erythroxylum platyclados | reverse complement strand
CTTTTAAGTTCACATTAAGTCACTTGCTGTTTGAAAATAATAACACAGCTTTCTAAAAGATCAACAAAATATTAACGTTGCACTGACAAAACAATATGAGAATAAGAAATTTAATGATGAAACAAACATTAAAATTTACGTGAAAAATACTCTAGTGTAAAGTAAAAAAATCACGAGTCAAACCAACAAATAAATCTACTAAACTCAATAAAGATTTACAAAAAGTTGATCTCTTACTCCATGACAACAAGTTGTCTTACAAAGTTTCAGGATTGAAACCAAAGTTGATATTATAATCAACAAGCACTCAAATCAATCTCAAAAATAATCAAAAAAGGATAAGAATATAAGACTATTTGCTCTCTTTATTTTTCCTTACTTTTGGACGTTATGACTGCACTCTCTACAAAAATTTACGTGTTTTTCTCTTTTATATTAGGAAATAGGTTTTTCTGCACCGTACATGGTCCCTTATATGGTTATGTAAGTGACCGTGTATCTTCAACATCGCCTCACTTGCAGTTATACAGGTTACAAAGAGTTACACAGTCTCCACACACAGCTGCATATCTTTACATGTACGGGTGTGTACATGACCGTGCATTTTTTCACTCTTTACACATTCCTTCACACGTTTCCAAGGACTTACACGGTTGAAGAGCTTCATCCATGTTACCTTTACTTGTTCGTCATTCCCACGAGCCATAACAGTGTCTATGATCACCGAAAGTCTCAAAATAGGGTTGGACGCTTAACAATCTTCCCCTTTAGCCTAAATATAGGAAAGACATGTTATTCTCAATCATCTACTTGAGATACATCCTAGCAAGCTTACTACAAAGCTTATGCTTGTTACTAAGAACCACTTTAGTCAACATATCAACACCATTCAAATCCGTATGAATCTTCTTTAGCGTTAATTGTTACTCTTCTATCACGGACCTTAACCAATAACACCTCACATCTATGTGATTTATATGAGAATAATACATAGCATTTTTGCTTAAGTCAATAGCATTTTAACTATTATAAAATACTTCATAGTCTTCTTACTCCACATCCAACTCTTAAAGAAACCTTTTCAGCCAGACCATCTTCTTACAAGCTTCTACTGCGGCTACATAGTCTGCTTTAGTCCTAGATAAAGCCACACACTTTTGTAGCTAGCTTGGATTGCTATGAGATGGTTAATAATTGTGCATACTCATACTTTGACAACAAATCGAGAGAGTGAGTCAAAAGTAATCAAATTAGGTTATGCAACGAGAGTTGGTGATTTAATAAGTCATGCAATTATTAAATTGACGATAATTCGAAGGGAGATCTTGTGTGATAATTTGATTATCCAATAGATAACTTCAGATCTAATTGAAAACGTTAGGAAGTTTTGTGAATTGAAAAGTTGCCAAATTTGAAATTTTGGATTCAATTAGGGTTAATTGAATAGGTCTTGAGAGAGAGTAATCAATCCCTTAGGAAATCTAGGATCAACAAACACCTTATAAAACATAAAATTAAGATCTAATTCTTGCTCTAAACTAAACAAACATTTAGAATACATACAAACATTAATAATAACATAATTTTGAGCCTATACATATGATAATCATCTAAGAAATACTTAAAAACAAACTTAAACATCTAGCAAAACATAGTATAATATACACCTGTCAATGACTCCCCTTGTAAATTTGAACAGAAAACTTGAATTTTCTTCCATCAAGATCTTCAGTCATATCTGCATCTGTAAAACCTTCTAGAGTTGGCTCGCCATCACAAAAGCACAAATTCCACTTTGACATGCCTCTCAAGTATCTCAAAATCTATTTCACTGCTTCCTAGTGAACCTTCCCTGGATTCGACAAGAATTTTCTCACCATCCCAACAGCTTGAGCAATATTTGGCCTTGTGCACACCATTGCATACATCAAAGACCCTACTGCAGTTGTGTATGGAACATAGAACGTAGAACATTTCTCCTTTTCTATTGAGGGACATGCACGCTTACACACTTTGAAGTAAGATGCCAGTGGCATGCTAACTAACTTAGCATGTGATAGATGCATAATTAACCATATTATACCCCATATTTAATGTATTTTTTCTTGATATTTTATACTTTTATTGTATATTTGGTACTTAATTTGTTTTAAGGGTGTTTATAGGTTATAATTTCCTTTATGGACTAAAAGAAGAAGAATTTGCATGAAAATGAGACATAAAATGAAGATGTGAAACAAAGAAGGGATACACGATCATGCATCAGCCCGTGTACTTATCTCAAGCTATGCAGAATCGCAAATTCTGGGTATTTTAGGTTATACACAGTTTAGTACATGACATTGTATTAGACCGTACGTCACCTAGAACCTTAAAAATTACTATAAAAGGATGTGTTCGTAGGCAAAAGGGCGTACAAACATTAGGAGGTGATTACAAAGGCTGAGATCATTTTGAAAGGGTGATTTTGATTCAAAGAAGTGGAAAACACGAAAAAATCATCGAAATATCCATCAAAATACTAAATCAAACCTCCTTTACCTTGTAAAAATATTCAATAGGAGACAAATAGGGAGATTTAAAATTATGAATCCATTGTTTTTAATTCATTTTTCTTTCTGTTTATGTTTGATTTTATGTTCTATCTTCTGTAACTAAATTCTTTTAGTGCCTAGGTTAGATGAACCCTAGTTTTGTGCAATACATGTTTTGATTCTTTTATTAATGCAAATGTTTATATTGATATATTGTAATTCAATTATATATTTAATATATGTTCTAATAAATTTGGAATATTAGTGCATAATATGATTTCATAACATAGAGATTGAGAAATCATATGTGTGAATAGATCTAGCGTAATTAGAAGGAGTTGATTGCAAACGTAGAGATATGACGATATAAATCATTTGGATTAAGGTCAAACCTAGTAGCAGAATTCACAAATTGGTAAGCAATTATATATACTTTAACCTAAGTAATTTGGTTGATAACCTTAGGATTAGTTGTTATTAGACTCAAGAGTGAGCCCTTAACATATCATAAGAATTTCCACTATCCAATAAATCAACAAGACAACCGCATAATAAAAGATCAATCAATTAAAGGTATTTAGGGGGATTCGAAACCTATAAACTAATTCTTGATATCAGTAATTTCCTAAGTGATTTCTTAATTCTCTGTTCAATCTTGTTGCCTGCTCACTTTTATTTACTTAAGTTTTAATTTATTTAATTAAAAATCACAATCAAATTTGCAGACTAGATAATAGGATAATGGTAACTACTAATATTCATCATCTTCATGGGATTAACTCGTAATTGTTATTACTAGTTATAGCTGCGTCATGCACTTGCGGTTAATTCATAATTGACAAACTTAGGAAAATTCAATCAAGTTTTTGACACCGTTGATAGGGACTTTGATATTAGGAACACCTAAATGCTATTACTCTAGTCAATATTTTTTTATTTATCTTATCTTATTTTATTTTATTTTTATTGTATCTTATTGTACTCTTGGCTTATTCATTTATTATCTTTTGAACTTCTCTACATTAATAGTGTATTTGTGGTTTATTTTTGGGATTAAGGCTTAACATCAATACCACAACTCACGATGGAAGGATGGAGTAATCAGTACTCTTATGGGAGCTACGATATGTCTTCGCAATATGTAACATCACCATATAGGAGAGAGAGTTTTCCTTATATGTTTTCGGAGGCTCAACCGACAGATATGTCATGTTGCAACATTTGTGGAAGTAACAATTACAATCATAAATGTCGAGCACCAACTTATACATGGGAGTAACTAAGCATGTACAATCAACCTCAAAGTGCACCATACAAGAACGGTTACAATTCAAAATGGAGCAACTCTTTCACTTATGGATGTAATGATTATGCTCCAACTAAATATTTACAGTACCAAGCACCTCAAGTCAAGGAGCCAACTCTAGAAGATATAATGGTCGATTGAAGAATCAATCATGAGACATCATGAAGCAAAGGCTTGTATTCAAAATATGGTGAATTGGATCAACTAGTTGGCGAGGATTATATCTAATGAGATACAAGGGAGTTTGCCCATTCCTACTGAAGTAGATCCTATAGAATACGAGATGGCAATCACACTTAGTAGTGAAAAAGAACTCCCAAAAGAAGAAGAAGAAGAAAAGGAAGAGCGTATTTTAGACAAATTAATGGAACTCCTTGCAGAAATGAAAGCTAACCGATGCAAATTCGAAAGTGAAGAAAAGATAAAGGTTGGCTTCATGAATGGAGTGACATTTCAAGAAGAGCTTCCTAAAGAAGAAAACAAAGAAACATCCATCCAAGAAGAGGAAGTAAAGGAGTGACAGAAGGTAATTGAAGAAAGAAAAATGAACAAAGATGGTCAACGAATAGGAACCAAGTAAGGAAACTACTGATGAGGTGTTGGAAGTGATCTTAAATACTAAGGGTTCCCACTTCCTCGAAGATAAACCGTTCAAGTCAACTAATGATTTAGGGAGTTTTGTTATTCCCTATTTTATTAACAGATTGTCATTAAAAAGGGCATTAATGCATGCAATAGGATTAATTAATTTGATAAATTATGTCCTTGTTATTAGCTTACAATAGGTGACTTACTTACAGGATACAAAACCCTTATGCAGAGAAACACGTGGAAGCAAGCCACTGATCATAGACACAGGATGAGGTTAAACATAAAAGGTATGTTGAGCTAAAGACATTAACCAAATGCTACTTGGGAGGCAACCCAAGAATTAATATATACATTTTTATGTCATTTTCATATTTTATTTCTTAATTATTTGTTATTTTTATTTCTTTTCATCCCTTTTCTTATATTTTGCAAGGATGTTGTCTAATATTAGATAGATCATAATTAAGAAAAATCATCATATTCAAGGAAGTACCACTAAACGTTCTCACTTATTACATATACTTATATTGTGTACATTAGGGACAACGTACAACTTTAAGTGTGGGGAAGGGGTTAATGATTTTAATGATTTCTCTAAGCTTGTTATAATCATGATTATTAAATTTTATTAACTGATATCTTGAATCAATTGAAATTTGTCCATCAAAACTTTACTTTATTATTGAATATTGATTTGAATTAGTATGCAAAAGGATGAGAGTTAGAATCAAATTTATTTTATAAGTCATATTTTTATTAATTATTAAGATAGTCAAATTGAATGAAAATTGCATATTATTTACACATTTATAAACCCATATTTTTGTGAGCTTTTAAGCCTAAGAGTGAAAATTTTAAATTTTTAAGCTCTTTTTATTCTCTTCTATGTGTTATCATGTATAGTAGAATGATTGTAGAACTAGCTTTTATTATACATATGGAGATCATATTTGTTAAATTAGAAGCATTGACATGATGAAGGCACTTAAATTCAACAATTTGCTTGTCTATTTCTATGATAATTACCACACCCATAAAATTATCTTTTAGGAATAACCAAGTTCAGCCTTAGCCTTTTTTATTGTTATTATACCCATAAATTAACCTTGTCCCTTTTTTTCTTTAAAGACCTTTATATTGTTTTAAACCTTTAAGGTTATTTACATTCTTTACTTGTTTGAAACTTTAAATTATTGAAAGCCATAATTCTTTAATTATGGTACAATATGAATATTCGAGATTCTTTTGATTTGATTAAAAAAAAGAGCATAGAAAAAGAAGAGAAGAAAAGTATAAAGTACCATTGTTTTTATAATGAGTGGACCTATATAAATTGTAAACAAGTTTCTTGTAAATTCTCTTAGTAAATTTCCTTCAATTTGACCCTTTTTAATATCCCAACCATGTCGTACCTAAGCCCTATTACAACCCATATGAAGACTTTTTTATTTTTATTTCTAGTTTATACATAAGTGGTGGAGATGTGATATTATTGCAAGCTTACGGTAAGAGTTCTACTATGCATTGACTGAGAGTTTGATACTTTTCACCTTAAGCACTTGAGCGTATTAAGTGAAATCTTGGTGAGGGAGTAAAGCTGTACGCTTTTGATTTCAATGGGATTATTGATATGATTATTATTAATATGGACTTAGAAAGTTAATTTTAGGGAAATATGATTCTAATTATATATTAATTTTATTCAATAGGATATGATGATTTATAGTGTGAATGGATAGGTTGGAATTGATGAGGGATTGACGTTGTAAAATTGATAATTTTGATTATGGTTTGCTTGAAAACAAACAAAAACTTAACTGTGGGGATTTTTGATATATGTATAATTAACCATATTTATACCCCATATTTGATGTATTTTTGCTTGATATTTTATACTTTTATTGTATATTTGGTACTTAACTTGTTCTAGGTGTGTTTATAGGTTATAATTGCCTTTATAAACTAAAAGGAGAAGAATTCGAATGAAAATGCAGCATAAAATGAAGATGTGAAGCAAAAAAGGGATACCAGGTTGTGCATCAACCCCTGTACTGCTTTTAAGTCATGTAGAACCGCAAATTCTAGGCATTATGGGTTATACACGATCTATTACACAGGCATGTATCAGACCGTGCATCACCCAGAATCCTAAAAATTACTATAATAAGATGTGTTCCAAGGCAAAAGGGGGGAGCAAACATTAGGAGGCGATTATAAAGGCTAAGATCATTCATAAGGGGAAATTTTGATTAAGAGAAGCGAAAAACATAAAGAAATCATCAAAAGATCCATCAAAATACAAGATCAAACCTCTACCTTGCAAGAATATTCGATAGGAGACAAACAGGGAGATTTACAATTATGAACTCATTGTTTTCAATTCATTTTTTATTTTTGATTATGTTTGAATTTGTGTTCTATCATGTGTAACTAATTTTTTTAGTGCCTAGATGAACCCTAATTTTGTGCAATAACATGTTTTGATTCTTTTATTAATGCAATTGTTTGGATTAATATATTATGATTCAATTATGTGTTTAATATATATTCTAATACATTCAGAATTTTAGTTCATAATTTAATTTTATCACACAGAGATTAAGAAATCCTGTGTGTGAATAGATATACCATAATTGGAAGGATTTGATTGCAACCTTAGAGATAGGATGTCATAAATCCTCTGGATTAGGGTCAAATCTAATAGCGGGATTCATAAATTGGTAAAACAATTATATAAACTTTAATTTGAGTAATTCAGTTAATAACCTTAGGATTAGTTATTATTAGACTCAAGAGTGAGCTATTAGTATAATATAGGAGTTTCCACGATCCAATATATCAATAAGACAATTGTATAATAAAAGATTAGTCAATTAAGGGTATTTAGGGGGTTCAAAACCTAAACACTAATTCTCGATAGTGGTAATTTCCTGATTGATTTCTTAACTCTCTGTTCAATCTTGTTGCCTATTTTATTTTATTTGCTTAAGTTTTAATTTCTTTAATTAAAAATCACGGTCAAATTTGTAGACTAAATAATAGGATAATGGTAATTGCTAATATTCATAGTCTTCATGGGATCAACCTGTACTTACCAATACTAGTTACAGCTATGTCGTGCATTTGTAGTTAATTCATAATTGACAAACTTAGAAAAAGTCCATCAGCATGCTTCATATTGAACTTTTCTATCACTCGTTCAATATATTCTCTTATTCTTCTTATCTCTAGTTATTTTAATGCCTAAAATTTGCTTTGCAGGTCCCAAATCTTTCATATCAAAAGATTTGGACAAATCCTCCTTTAACTTTTGGATTATACTAATGTCTTGATCCATAATCAACATATCATCAACATAAAGAATAAGATTGATGAAGTTCTCACCTGAGAACTTCTTAAAATACATGCAAGCATCGACATAAGTTTGTTTGAAACCACGGTTTGTTATAAAGGAATCAAACTTTTGATACCACTACCTTGAAGCTGGTTTTAGGCCATATAGTATTTTCTTCAACTTGCAGACCTAATTTTCCTTGCCTTTAGCTTTGAAACCTTCTGGCTGCTTCATGTATATCTCCCCTTTCAAATCTGTATGCAAGAAGGTTGTTTTAACATCCAGCTATTCGAGTTTAAAATCCAAATAAGCAGTTAGGCCCAAAATTGTTCAAATTGAGGTCATCTTGATTACTGGTGAAAAGATTTCATCAAAGTCTATACCCTTCTTTTGACTGAATCTTTTCACCACTAGCCTTTTGTTGTACTTTACCAGCTTGTTACCATCTCTCTTTATCTTAAACACTAACTTATTCTTCAATGCTTTTTTGCCTTTTGGAAGCTTTACAAGCTCGTATATATTATTATTCTTTAGAGAATTCGTCTCTTCCTTCATAGCTGTAAGCCAGAGATCTTTATTTTCACAAGATGCAACTTCTTGCACATTCTCAGGCTCCCCCTCAATAGTAAGTAATAGGTATTCAGAACTTGGATACCTTGTAGAAGACCTTTTCTCCCTTATCGACCTTCAAAGTTGTGTTTCATCAATTTTTGGATCTAATTGCTCCCCCTGCTCATTATCCTTCATGGTTTCATTTTCAGTATTCTCTATATGTCTTTTATGTAGTTCATCATTATCAGATTGTATCTAATCACCACCAATATGTGTTTGGTCACACACTTCATCTTCTTCACTTGTAGACTACTCAATAGTTGAAGGAATTGGCGAAAAGCTAAGAATGCCATGATGAACAGTAGTGTAATGACTTATCTCCTTTTAGAAGATCAACACCTCTCTTGTGCACTGCATTACTGCTTCTCACGACCTTTTGCTTCTCTCGGTCATAAATTCTAAAGCCAAATTGTCCTCTTCAGTTGTATATACTTCTCCACAACCACGTACCTTTGAGTGTGTCTTATACAATGAGTAACATAACTCTCCTCGGGCAATCGTTATTGCGCCTTTGGATAGTTTCCACTTCCTATTCCCGAAATTGTGTTGAAATCCTTCTTGATCTAACATATTAGTTGATAACAATTTTAGCCTTAGATCGGGGATGTATCATACATCTCTTGAGGTTAGTAAGTATCCGATATTTGTCTAAACTCAGATATCACCCATACCAAATATTTTATTAGAACTTTAATTGCCTGTCTTTACACTCCCAAAATCTCCGCTTTTGTAGTTAGAGAAGTACTCCACTTTTGGAACCAAAATTGTTGACATGGAAGCATTCATTAATTGCATAAACTAGAGAACCTCATCGTTCGTGCTTGAAGCTGTTATTATTGTATTTTTATTGTTGCCATCATTCTGATGATTTTTCTTTTTCTGATCTCTCTTCCACTTATAGTAGAACTTCTTAATGTGTCCTAGCTTATCGCAATAGTGGTATGGCTTCATATCTGTCACCTCTGGACTTTGAACGATTCTTAGATTTGCCACAACTTTTAGGACCCTTACTATTGTTCCTTCCCCTACTTTCTGTCAAGAAAGCCTACACGTTGTCGACTCTAATATCCTTTCTTTTGAGTTTTTCATTAAACATACTCTCTTTGATTACATCCAAAGATAGCTACCTTCAGAAGCTGAGTTGCTAATTTGCATCACTAGCATCTCCCAACTATCCATTAATGAACTTAACAAGAACAAAGCTTGAAGCTCGTCATCAAGACTGATCTTCATTATAGTAAGCAAGTTGAATATGTCCTAGAAATCACTTAGAAGTTGTCTCACAAAGTTTCAAGATTGAAACTAAATTTGATATCATAATCAACAAAGACTTAAACTAATCCTAAAAACAATTAAACAAAGATGAGAATATAATACTATTTGTCTTCTCTGTGTTTTTCTCACCTTTGGACATTATGACTACACTCTCTACAAAAACCTATGTATTTTTCTCTTTTATATCACGAAATAGTTTTTACTGCACCATACACGGTTGCCCACATGACCGTGTATCTTTAGCACTACCTCACTCACAGTTGTACATGGTTACAGAGAGTTACACGGTCTTCACACATGGTTGTGTATCTTCACACGGGTGTGTATAAAAGCTTGTATGTCTTCACTCTTCATACATTCTTTCACACGTTTCCAAAGACTTACACTATTGATCCACATGGTTGTGTAAGTCAAGACACGAACGTGTAGCACTCTACATAACTGTGTATTTCCTCAAAAGAGCTTCATCTATCTTGTCTTTATTTGTTTGTCATTCCCACTAACCATAAAAAAGTCTATGATCATCGAAAGTCTCAAAAATAGGATTAGATACTTAACAATTGTTTTTGCATAAAATTAACACAATTTTGCTAATTTTTTGTTCCCTTCTCTATCTATCTTCACCGCAGGCAACAGTAAATTTAAATGAATAGACTTAAATGCATAACATTAATATGTATACATTTGATAGTAAAAAACTGTGTATATTGTACATTTCTTTTGTTCATATTCGATGTTAATTTATACATAAGGGAATGGGAGAGGAAAAAGAAAATGATTCGTGGGGGGAATAAAAGAAAGAAAAAGACGCATGTTTTACTTTTCTCTTTTTTTAATCTGTCACGAAACCTAAAATTGGTGTACACTGATCACGATAACATCTTCAATTTCTTAAATGCCATGATTTGATATTTGTGGGCAAGGGAACCTAGTGCACCCGTCAATTTGATGGATATGATATCTAAGCTGACCAATCTAATCGGGTCCCGCATAGAAGATTCTGGTTTCTGATGTCAAATACCAACGTCTGATTCAGTGTTAATTATTCAAACAAATCGTCCGGCAAACCAAGTTGTATTCCGACCCCAAATCCTCTCTGTTCTGTGTATGGCAGATTAATAATAGAAATCATTCATGGCTCCATATTCTGACAAAAGAGAAACAGCACTAATTAGATTAATAATAATTATTAAACAAGGCCCGCAATAAACAGATCAAACCCCAAGCTAAATGAAATTCCTGCCAGTAGTGAAGGGTTTTGTGATTGAATTAAATCTGGGTTTATGTGAGAACCCTACTGCCGATGTTGACTGTTGAGGCCTGGTGATCGGAAGCTTATGGAGACTGTTGATTATGTGAGTTGTTTTGTGTGATTGTTGGAGTTGTGGCGAGTTGTGCGTCTTTGCTGGAGCACGAAGGAAGCTCCTAGATGTTGTAGCTGGTCTGTGGTGAATACGTTGCTGCCAATCGGAGGGGTAGCCAGAACTACAGGAGGAGGCGGTGGCTGCGGCCGGTGCGGAAGTATTCACGGTGGCGTTGCATATGGGCTTTTCCTTAATGTAGCCACGGTCTTTTCCGTCATGCCATAATCTTCCGAAGCTACTGCCAGCCATTATACGTGCAGAGGGGAGTCTGGAGAAGATGAAACGCTGGGGACACAGGCGATGGTTACATTTCTACCGGCTGCGAGTGGACTGGCGTGAGCAGCGATCGTATAAAGGAGAAGATAGGCGACTGTTTATAGTGTGATGGCAGCCGCTGAAGGTCAGCCATAGAGATGGTGGCGATGGCTACCATGGAGATGACGACAGCATCACCTTTGGCGGCTAGGGTTTCCTCATTAGGGTTTTTAAAGGACGAAGATGGGTGTGTTTGGACACTGGGGTTTATGTTATTCTAGGTGGAGAATAATGAAGTCTTAACCTACGATAAGGTGTGTTTAGCAAATAGTGTTTGGGTATTGCAACATATTCCAACTTATATTTGGGCTTATTTGACTTCTGGATTATGGGTAATCCAACTTTAGAATAGTACATACCCAAAGATAAAAGAGTTTTGAATTTAAAATTAATTTTATAATTAAATTAATTATTTTTAATTTGATTAAGCTTAATAATTGTGTTGATTTTTAATTAATTTTACAAAAGTTGTTTTTAAGATTTGAATTAATTATATTTCAGTTAAATTGAAATTAATTAGTAAAGATAATTTTTAAATAAATTTATTCGATTGAGACAAATTAAATTTATAATTTATTTGATCAGAAAATTATTATTCTATTTATTACAAATCGTTGCTTTATTTATTAATAATAAGTTTCTTGATTTATTAGAAGGATATTCTTGATTACATTTGAAAATGTGTTTTTATTTATTAATTGAGAAAATGAGCTTTATTTAATATTTTTGAAAATATTTTTTAATTTATTAAGACAAGATTTTCTATTTAATTAAGAAATTAATCACTAATTAAATAATATAAAGGAATTTCTTAACTAAATTTAAAAGTTTTTATATAATTTTGAATGTAGTTTTCTTTAATATTAGAGAATAGTTTTTTAATTAAGGAAAAATATTTCTAATTAAATTGTAAATAGTTTTCTAATTGGATTAGAGTTTTTTACTTGTTGAATTTGGAAAGAGGAGTTTTCTAAAATTGTAATAATAAGAAACATAATTTGTTGAAAATTGTTTTCAATTAAATCTTATTAAAGGAGCTGAGATAACTGAAAACAGTTTTCAATTGATTTTGAAAATTGTTTTCAAATCACATTAAATTTTTATTTGAAAAAAGAATTCAATTTATTTTTATCAATGTTTTTAATTTAATTTAATTTTTTAAACAGTTGAAAATATTATTTTAGATTATGAAGAACAATAATTAGAATAAAATAAGGTTTCATATTTTATGTATATAATTTAGTTATGAGGGCATAAGTTGTATACTTTATTTATATGTTTGGTACATATATTAGATATATGTTTAAATTGTATGCTTATATCTATGATATTTACATGAAATTTTTTGTTTGATAAGATGAATATTAAGTATATGTTTTAAACCCCTTATTAAAATATTAAATACATGTTTTAAACATGATTGTTATAAGAATAAATTAGAATTTTATTTATTATTAGGTTTATTGAGCAACCTCAATATTGCTCTAACCCGAATATATTTAGTTTATAATAGTGAGTCTTCCTTAACTAAAACTTATGTATAGAGGAGAAGATAGGCGACTGGTTATAGTGTGATGGCAGCCGCTGAAGGTCAGCCATAGAGATGGTGGCGATGGCTGCCATGGAGATGACGACAACATCACCTTTGGCGGCTAGGGTTTCCTCATTAGAGTTTTTAAAAGACGAAGATGGGTGTGTTTGGACACAGGTTTATGTTATTCTAGGTGGAGAATAATGAAGTCTTAACTTAGGATAAGGTGTGTTTAGCAAATAGTGTTTGGGTATTGCAACATATTCCAACTTATATTTGGGCTTATTTGACTTTTGGATTATGGGTAATCCAACTTTAGAATACTACATAACCAAAGATAAATGAGTTTTGAATTCAAAATTAATTTTATAATTAAATTATTTATTTTTAATTTGATTAAGCTTAATAATTGTGTTGATTTTTAATTAACTTTACAAAAGTTGTTTTTAAGATTTGAATTAATTATATTTAAGTTAAATTGAAATTAATTAATTAATTAGATTCTTTTATAATTAAAAAAGCATTTTCTTAAGTAGTTAATAAAAATATTTTTTAATTAAATTTATTTGATTGAGATAAATTAAATTTATAATTTATTAGCTTAGAAAATTATTATTCTACTTTTACAAATTGTTCCTTTCTTTATTAATAATAAGTTTCTTAATTTATTAGAAAAGATATTCTTGATTACATTTGAAAATGTGCTTTTATTTATTAATTGAAAAAATGAGCTTTCTTTAATACTTTTTAAAATAGCTTTTAATTTATTAAGAAAAGATTTTCTATTTATTTAAGAAATTAATCACTAATTAAATAATCTAAAGGAATTTTTTAATTAAATTTAAAATTTTTTATTTAATTTTGAATGTACATTTCTTTAATATTAGAAAAAAGTTTTCTAATTAAGGAAAAATATTTCTAATTAAATTAGAAATAGTTTTTTAATTGGATTAGAGTTTCTTACTTGTAGAATTTTGAAAAGGGAGTTCTTTAAAATTGTAATAAGTAAGAAGCGTAATTTATTGAAAATTATTTTCAATAAAATTTTATTAAAAGAGTCGAGATAATTAAAAATTGTTTTTAGTTGATTTTGAAAATTGTTTTCAAATCACATTTAATTTTTCAAACAAATATTATTTTAGATTATGAAGATCAATAACTAGAACAAAACAAGGCTTGATATTTTATGTATATAATTTAGTTATGAGTGCATAAGTTGCATGCTTCGTTTATATGTTTCGTGTAAGACCCTGAACCTCATTATGTTGTAATGTTTCCTAAGTATGAATATATGTTGATGATTTAAGAGAATAGTGTA
>JAOQMM010000009.1:504835-514895 GCA_027563515.1 Erythroxylum platyclados | reverse complement strand
TACCAAGTAATTTTTTTACCCAATGCTTTGCGACTTCGAGTCTTTTAACTGATATACATCAATCCGAAATACTAGTACCCGCTCTTCAATCCCAGTGGTTAATGATGCATGTAAGTATGATGATATTGGGCTATGCCGCTCTTTTATGTGGATCATTATTATCGGTAGCACTTCTAGTAATTACATTTCGAAAAGTCATAAAAATTTTTGATAAAAGCACTAATTTATTAAATGATTCATTTTCCTTTGGTGAGGTCCAATACATGATGGAAAGAAGCAATGTTTTAAGCAATACTTCTTTTTTTTGTTCTAGGAATTATTACAGGTTTCAGTTGATTCAACAATTAGACCAGTGGGGTTATCGTATTCTTAGTATAGGGTTTATCTTTTTAACCGTAGGTATTCTTTCGGGAGCAGTCTGGGCTAATGAAGCGTGGGGATCATATTGGAATTGGGACCCAAAAGAAACTTGGGCATTTATTACTTGGATCATATTCGCGATTTATTGTCATACTCGAACAAAAACAAATAAAAATTGGAACGATTTCAATTCTGCAATTGTCGCCTCTATTGGCTTTCTTATAATTTGGATATGCTATTTCGGAGTTAATTTTTTAGGAATAGGGTTACATAGTTATGGTTCATTTACATTGACATCTAATTGAATTGAAACAAGAGTCTGACGAATAGAAGGATAGGACAGCATAACACATATATATAACAAGCTTTGACATTTGACATATATAACAAACTTTTGGCAAAACATTGAGAACCTTTTGAATCACGATATTACTTGATTCAAAAAGTTCTCAAAAATGCCAAACATATCTTGTTCCAATTCGTTTTTTTTTTAACTTAAATTTGAAAAAAAAAAGAAAAAAGAAAAAAGGAAGTTACCAATACTACTATGGTAGTGATTATTGTAGGAAAATTCAATGAGAGATACATATTGTTCCCATGCTCCTTGGAACTCCAAAACACAAGCTCTAAGCATATCCTCGACAGTCTTAATAGTCCTCTCACTCTGTCCGTCCGTCTGGGGATGAAATATTATACTAAAGTTTAACTTTGTGCCCAATGCTGCCTATAAAATGCCCCAGAATCTAGAAGTGAATTTGGGATCCCGTTCTGATATAATAGACACTGGGACTCTATGCAACCTTACTATCTCACTAACATATTTCCGGGCTAATTGGTCTAATGTATTGTTCTCCCTTACAGATAGGAAATGTGTCGACTCCATTAATCTATAAACAATGACCTATATGGCATCATGTTGTCTCGAAGTCTTAGGCAAACCCATAATAAAATCCATAATAATCCTCTCCCATTTCCACTCAAGAATCGGCAATGATTGTAACTTCCCAACTGGAGCCTGATGCTCTGCCTTGATTTGTTGACAAGTCAAGCATCTAACAACATACTCCGCTACTTGCTTCTTCATTCTGGGCCACCAGAAATGATGTTTCAGTTTATTAAACATCTTGGTAATACCCGGATGCATAACATAAGCTGCTATGTATGCTTCCTCTAGAATCTCTTTTCTCAAATCATCAACATTAGGTACATATAATCTCTGCTTCAACCACAGTGTATCATCTCTCAATTCAAACTCAGAACTCGGGTTCAGTTTCAACTTCTCAACAGGCTTCACTAATTTCAGATTATTACTCTGAGTCTTTCTAATCCTTTCCTATAATACTAGCCTAAGCTTTAATGTAGTTAACAATGCTTAATTCTACCCCAAGTTTAACTCAACATTCAGTGCTCTTAGTTGGATTAGGTGTGGTAACCTCATTATCTGAGTGCCACATTGCTATTGGATTTCCTGCTTAATGCATCATCTACCACATTAGCTTTACAAAGTGATACTCAATCGTGCAATCATAATCCTTAAGCAGTTCTATCCACCTCTTTTGTCTCATATTCAACTCTTTCTGACTCAACAAATATTTCAAACTTTTATGGTCAGTAAATATCTAAATTGTTTCACCATACAGATAATGTCTCAAGATCTTCAAAGCAAACACCACCGCAGTAAGTTCTAAATCATGAACTAGATAGTTAAACTCATGAGACCTTAACTGCCTCGATGCTTATAACATCATGGTTTATTATGTCAAAATGAAATTTTCTTAGTTGTTAACATAATTTATATTGCATATACGACTTTGATGAACAGTAAGTTGCCTATAGAAAACGGTGATAACAATTAGATGACTTTTACTAGATATAGTGATGAATATATAAGTGAAGTCGATTGTTATCTTAAAAAGGCTTTTTTAATATGGCTAATGGGAATGAAATTTCTTGTCCATGTAAGAGTGTTTCAATTATTATTGGTATACTTGAAATATTATATATGATCATTTGATTGTTGATGGATTTGATTTAGAATATGATGGTTAGAATTTGATGAGGGATCAACTAATGCAAGTATAAATATAGATGATAATAATGAATTTGATGGAAGGTTTATGAATGATAATATAGATGGCTTACAACTTGACACATTTAGAGATAGTACCATTAGTTGTGCAGTAGTTAGTAATGGTCCAAATGTTAATTCTAATAAGTTTTTTTTAAGTTGGTAGAGGAAGAAAAAAAAATAGTTATATCCTATTTATCAAAGTTTTTCTTAAATTGTTTTACCATTAGACTATATCTTTTTAAGCATACCGATGGAATTAATACTGCAACTTATACTGATCTCAAAGGGATACTTAGATATGCCTTTCCTAATGCAAACATTCTCGAATCTTTAATGTAACAATGAAACTTTTGAAGGATTTAAAACTTCACTATGAAAAGATACATGCATGTCCCAATGATTGTATTATGTGTTAGGGGAATAATGAGGAAGCAAGAAACTGTAGAGTGTATGGTGTATCTTGGTGGAAAAAAAGTTATAGTAGTTAAAATAACATAGATCATTGTATAACCTTAAATATGAGGCAAATTCCAGCCAAGGTTTTCAAATATTTTCCATCAAAATCGAGGTTGCAACTTCGTTATTTGTGTCTAAAATGAACTAAATTCATGAAATGACATAATAAGGGGCATCCTAAAGATGGTATTTTAAGGCATTCTACTTATGAATGTCTATTTTCATTGTGCAACTTTTCGTAGATTTATTTTTTGTGATGATCTTTAGTCAATTCTTGCAACAGAAGAATGTTATCACCTATGCTTCCCCATTGAATGAAAGCTCCCTAATTTGGATTGATAATTGATCTAATTTTGCCTTTGAATCTAGTAGCCAACATCTTTAAAATTATTTTACAAAATAAATATACAATATGATATATTTTTGTAATAGACTCTAGTTATTATCACTAATGACGACGGATTTGATATTTTATTTTTTAGCTTTCCCACTCTTATTAGTCTTAGTGTATCTTTTATTCTTTCTTGATGAACTCGTTATGGACAAATTTGTTTATGCTTAATTCAATAGCAAGGACATGAAGTCATATAGTGATGCTAAAATATATTATCGCATACCAATCTTAGTGATTAGAGAGAAAAGAATTTATGATATAAGTAACAACTTAATAAATTTACCTCAGACTTTAGCAGTTTATTTTATTTTCAATGTCTATCGTTCATCTTTTTTAGTAACACCAATTGAAATTTCTGTTTCCTAACATATTTTTATAAAATATATTCTTGAGAAGATAAAATATTATACCAATTAACATATATGTTGAGAAAATTAAAAAATGATGGGAAAAAATAACTAATCATGGTAAAAAATACAAAAATATGTTGTTCCATGTATATATTTCATATAGTAACATGAGTAAAGACATATTTGTGTTCCATATGGTGTAGTATTCCATATTTTCTCTAAAGTGAAATATGAGTATAAACACACCCATATACCATACGATGTAATCCTCCATATTTTTTTTCATAGAGGAACACAGATATAAGCCTAAATGTATCTAAGGTTGTGTGCTTCTTTATATATGTTTTAGAAAGGCACATAGGCATAGACACTTCTATGATTATTCATAGACAATAATAACTCAGTATAATTGGTATAAGTTGAGCCTATAACCTATTCAAATTTTGGGAACAAAGTTTTTCTTAAACATAAATGTATTCTCATAAAAATTAGAACTTTTATAGATTTTCTAATACAAACATTCATGGAAGTCTACATATAAACATTACAGAAAATATAAAATATTTTACTTATTAATTAACTAGAATTCAATCAAAATTCATATTTCCAACTATCTGTTCAATATTGTTGTTAAATGTTTCCAAAATCCCACTCTATCAGCATTGCTCCTAATTAACAATATTAAAGCAATCAAATAAAAATATATAATCAATCATTTAGTAATATTATGAAAATAAATCACATTTGGTATATGACATTAATAATGCCAATATATGTCTTCATTGATTAACCTCTTCTTTACTCATTTTCTTTTTAGCATCCTCTACTCGAGATTCTGACCTTCTTATTCTTGGTATAGCATAACATTTTAAAACAACTATGTCCTTCAACCAAATGTCTTTTTAAATAGATTTTATATAACCATAATAGTCACCAACATCCTCTAACTTAATTATAATGGTACTTGAAAATTTTTATTGGCCTCTTCTAATATAGTACATAAGTACTTAAACTAAGCGTCTCATAAAAAACACCTTTTAATTTCCTTCTCTTACTAACACTAATATCATTATCCTTCCTAATGTTACAAATTTTATCTTCATATGCCACCTAACAATTTCTTTACACCACTTTTCAAAAAAAATATAGTTTGGAATATTTTTTTTACCTTAAACATACTTAAAAATTTAAACATGTGTCACCACATAATTTCCTTACGTTCAAAAAACTTGTAATTGCTTTTTCCTAGTGGGGGTGAGTCACTTAATTTAACTGTGTACAATTTAACATCATATCACCCTTCACCCATCTCCTCTACCTTGTACAACCTTCTATTTGCTTCGATCCAAATTTTGCTTACAATGCATATGAAACTTGTTAATTTGTTTTGTTTAATATAAAATAGGACATTGGTATATTCCTTTTGAAAAATTTTTCTGATATCAAATCATTTAACCAATGATACATTACTACTCGAACAAAAGTAATCAAACTCCATCTCATGCACAATAGTTTCCCTTATTATTTCCTCGTATAGCTCAACAAATTGTACCAATGTGTTATAAACATGCATATAATCATTAAAGTAATCATGCATACCCTTACTTCTTTCTGCCATTGATATTCTTATCTAAAAATTATCCTAATATATGCTAGATCCTACCTCATATGGCCATCAAATAGAGATTCAACTCTTTAATTATTTTCTAATTCCAAGTCAACAACCACTTCATCAATAATTCTTCGATATGAATGGCGTCATAGACAACTTTTGTAAATCTATCTTTCAAATTTTTATCTCTCTTATGGGTACCAAATTTCTCAATTACTTTCTTAAGTATACGCCAAAAACAAAAGTTTATGCCTAATAATAAGGAATACTAGCTTAATGGAATTACATGTACTTTCACACTCATATGTAATTATATAACTACGTTACTTGTCATTTATACATCTCAATCATGTACAAAAAATTAAATAAAAAATATCAATCATATTATTGCCTAATAGCGCACACCAAGCAATATAGTTTGTCCTTGATGGCTTACATTGAGAATAAAGCAAATGATACTTGGTATTTATTCATGAGATATATGAGAAAAAAAGTGATCATATCATAAAATTCAATATCAATTGACCAAATCCTAGCATATATTCAGAGAACATTTCCCAACCTTCCTCGTTTATCAAATAAATGATCGACTAATCGTTTCTTTCATTCTAATCAACATCTTCTACACCCCTTCTATATCTCCTTCTGCCAACCTCACTCATCTCAATGTGTCTATATAATTAAAACATTCCTTTCATAAATATACTATGTCCTTACATTAAACTACGCTTGTAATAACAGACCATACATTTATTTATGACCTAATTTTGTAAGTATTTTTTAATTCTAATCTACGTCTTACTTGACTATCCATAACCTAATATTGTCTTATAAACCTCACATACTTAGAATCAAATTGTGATTATGAACATCTTCAAACTTGATTATGGTCCAAATACCTTCAACTAACAAACAATATACCTAAGCATTAATTTTCAAAACATATACCTAAGCATTACACTAAATTCTTAATTTGATATTAGTTTTATTATATTTAATTCACGTACTTTTTGGAACAGACCTTGATAACAAATAAATATTTTTCTCTTTAACTCTTCATTCCAATCTTTCCATTCTTCCTTTAAAGTAATTGCAAAATCATGGCACCTTATATGCTTTTGGTATAAATCAAATATCAATTTAGAATTTTCAAACTTCATTCTCATTTCTAGTACCACCTCTATCTCAATGTTCTCTTTTGAACTACTTAAAGTCAACACATCTAAAGAATTCTTATTCTCCATTTCATTATTCATCTCTACTGCACCGCTACATTATATCAAAAATATCATAACACTATTAAAAAAAACCACTACATTACACAAAATATACTACTAGATTATACAACACATACCACCGTATTGTATATAAAATTCACTGCACAAACACCCAAAAAAAATCACACCAATTGGATAGATGCCATACTAGGATATCAACTTTTCTATGTGCATACTGAACCTATGCTATTGCATATACCAGCACTAAAACTTATTCTTTATTCTTTGTTCTTTATTCTTCCCTTATAAAGATAATAACTTTCACTCTAAACAAATAGTAGCTAAGTTGAAACTAAATTTTATTAGCAAAATTTGAATTATTAATGACCAAGAAAATACCCCAAAAAATCCTGTAAAACTTTATATAACATGTCTCACATCAACATTCTTAGTTATACATTTATGCAAGCCTCAAAATGTTAAATAGTAAAATGATCAACTAATTCAAACATTTGAATTTTACACTAATAATTGTAATAGCTAATTGTGATATAAAAATTTGAAATCTCACTTTAAGCCTAGCTAAAAACTCCAAACGAGATAACAAAAATACCAATGACAAACAAAAATGGTTGCTTGACATGATAATGGCGTGCTTACTTGGTTGATAACAAAAATATAATTGTAGATTATAAATGACAATGGCAAACAAGAGAAAAATATTTGCAAAGTTATGCTATAAATGGGAGATGGAACTGACAATGCAAGTTTCAAGAAAATAATCAACAAACTAATATAGTATAGTAAGAAACTTTTAATGGGAATAATAAAACTTTTATTACAAGCAATTGGCATTTTTTTCTTTTTTTCTTTTTACTCTTAATCATGTTATTTACACTTTTTATCGACTTATCTTAAAACATCATTACGAATCATATGAGATTTTAATATTATTTTATTATATGTAACAAGTGAAATCACTAATAATCACCACTCACTGACCACAAAATGTTTTATATGAAGTTGCTCGGGTGTAAGTTATCCTGAGATTTATAGAATCTAATTCAAAAGTTTTTTTGTAAAATTTCCTCATTAAAAAGTGACTGACTAACTATAATGGAAATATGTTGGTACTTCCAGTATTACGGATTTTGTACCGTACCGGCTGATACCGGTCGTAAGGTACTGTATCGATCGAAAAATGGTACAAAACTTAGTTTAAAGATTCCAATTGTCGGTATCGGCGATTTCGTATGGTACCGACAGGTACCGTAAATTTTGAAAAATGAGAGGACCATTTTGCAAAAAAAAAAAATTTAACCCATCCACTCCTTCCCATAACTATCTGCTACTGCTACTCTCTCACAATCTCACTCCATCACTCTCTCTTGGTTTTCCTCTCTGACGGTGACTCTTCTCTCCCTCTCCGATGACTGTCCTTGCCGGCCACCACCCGCCATCACACCATGCATCTCCACCTCGCATCTCCCCCACACATCTACAAATATAGGAACACACATGTTGTAGGAGAAAGCAGGCAGTGAGAGAAAGAGAGACAAGGAAGAAAGAGAGAGCACCTTGGTAGCAGATGTAATAGTCCAGTTCATGACTCGCTTGTGATATTGTTCGCTTTGGGCTCGCCTCTTACAGTTTTAAAACGCCTCACAAGGGAGAGGTATCCACACCCTTATAAGGTGTGCTTCATTCTTCTCTCCAGCCAATGTGGGATTTCACAATAGATCCATTTGAAGATTCCCATCACTTGAGAGATGCAGGACATACACGAGAGATAAGAGAGAAGAAAATTAAAGAAAGTTCTGGACTTGGAGAAATGATTTTAGGTGACTTTTCTTTTTGAAAGAGCATGTGACACATGGCTTTATTTAGAGATTATATGTGTTGGTTTGTGATGCTTGGATTGGTTATTTTTTAAAGCATGTATACTTCTCCAATTTCATTAATATACTGTAATTTAAAAGAAAAAACAAAAGAAGCTACAATATCTTGCCGATGGATGTATTTTGTACAAAATTTAAAGAATTAAGATTTTTCATGATAGTGAACCTTTTATTGGAAGACCATAAATTTGGACTATATTGTAATTTTAAAAAAATTTAATGATTATATTATAAATTTAAAAAATTATCCAAAACGGTACTCGGTATTGATTGGTACCAGTACAGTATCGTATCAGGATCAAATCCGGTACCAATACCGATACGGTATTGATAACATTTGGTACTTCTACTTTAATGGATTTTGTTATAAACGGAAGAAATAATATGAAGAATCATGGCCTTTAATTTATTAGGAACGGCATGGTTTTTCCAATCTTAAATTACAGGTGCCACTTTAGCATGTACCAATCAACATTAACTTCCAAGAAAACCCTAGCCCACGAAGCTATCTCATGTACCCATCAACATTAACTTCAAAGATAAACCTAGCCCACGAAGCTATCTTAAAACTTCCTTAGCTACCCAGTCCCATATTTTTTGTTTTAAGAGGAAGCGGTAAGCAAACAAATGTTGGAGTTGCTTTTTCTATTTATTCAAGATTCCAGACGTAAAAGAAGGTTGATAGGAAGTAATGGAAAGCTTTGAATTCTCATTCTGACATGAAGCTTCATTAGTTACCAGGCATACTCTCAGTTTTCAAAGTGGCTTGCCAACTTTACACTTGGACAATTAACCTCATACTTCACCATAATTCACTACAGATGTATTTTGGCACTCAACCCTAGCTTAAACACAAGAACCAAGTTCCTAATTTTGCAGTTTATTAGGAGTAAGAGTGAAAGTAAAATTAAACCCGACAATAAGTAGTTATTAACATGGCACAAGAAAGTAAGACTTCATAACCTGAAAAATTAAGCCTTCATAACCTGAATTTTGACAAGAAAGCTGCACAAAAAAAACAAATATCCATATTAATATTTATGAAATTCATAACCTGGAAGTAGTTTTACTCAGCTAACATATTTTTCTAAACCTTACATTTCGTGTGTACACAGTCATATGGTCTTACCTTCAATGCTTGTCAAGCAATATTCATCAAGTAAAACACAATTTACGCCTTCAAATTATCGTTGCAACTCATATCATAGGAGGTGCATAGAGTGAAAGATCTCTAAATGCTTATTAAATGATGTTAAGATTGCATGGCATTCAATATTATTTACAATTACAATATTACTGAAGTTCGATTATGTAAGCAATCAGTGAAATAAATAGACTATAGTTTCTGTCCGTCTTGTTTGTTATTTTGAACCTTCTTTAGATTCCATGCATCTATAAAGCACGTAAAGTCATAAACCGCATTCCTAATTTGCTTCCATAACGTAAAGAAATGGCTGAACTAGTGTACAGTAACCATGAACAGAGAGTGGACCAAAGCAATGCAGTATCTGTTAATTCCTTGGACAGAAAGCGCCATAGCGCGTCCCCATCAAAACTATTGGAAAAAATACTCATCCAACTGCTTCTGTGTATATTAAACATATTAACTCGTAAACAGTGGATTGGGAGTATTGGATTAGAGAACACTCCTTTATATCTACACATAGACCATAGTACTCCCCATGAATGAAACCAATTGTTA
>JAOQMM010000009.1:471679-495537 GCA_027563515.1 Erythroxylum platyclados | reverse complement strand
GGGAACGTTACATTATAGAATCAAGTTCTTAAATCAAATCACATTATCTCTTTATGAATTTTTGTGATGTTGATTGGATAGGAAGCCAAACTACATGATGAAGCATAATTGGTTATTATATCTATCTCGGTGAAAACTACATCTCTAAGTCTTCAAAGAAATGATTGATTATCTCATGCTCCAGCTCAGAAGTGGAATATCAAGCATTGACATCTGCAACAACAAAAATAGTTTGGATCATTTTTCTTTTTTGCAACAATGGCATAAAATTACATAAAGCACCATAACACATGACTATTAAGCTAGTTTTCTATACTCACTCTAAGCACATTGAAATTGATTATCGCTTTGTTCAAGAAAAGATAGCTATAGGTGCCTTAACAACTCAATATGTTCTATTTTCTCATCAAATTGCAGAGATATTCCCCAATCCTTTATCCAAACTTCCATTCATTAATTTCCAAAGCAAGCTAGGAGTCGACTCGTCATTCCTTGCAACTTGAAAAAGAGTGATGAGAACAATGGGATAATGACACATTCCACTATTTCTCCCCTTTGGTAAATAAGTAGATTATTGCCAATATTATGGAATATGCTGCCATATATTTATGAATGAATCAAACTAGATTTTGTTCTAATTCTTAGCACTAATTTGTAGATTTAGTTATGTGCATTCAACTAATTATTGTATCTTTGGTACAAGCATACAATGAGAGTTTCATTGCTGTTAAAATCTTTTATTGCTCTCACCATTGACTATATTACATTTAGGTCACATTAAATCTATTTTAATGTCTTTTTTTATTCGGGAATTTTTAAAAACTACTTTTTATATGAGTAATAATTTACAAATCACTCATTCTTAGCAAACCACTTAATAAATCAAAGTATAGGATTAGAGTAAGTTATTAATTAATTAAGTATCCATATTATTATTGTTATGACTTGAGAATCTCTATACCAATTTATATACACTTATTTAGAAATTCTTTTAAAATTTTAAAATTTTCCTATAACGCTAATGTTCTTGCTTTCGCCTTTATGAGTTCCCATTTTCTTCTCCCTCTAATTGTATGCAATTCCTTGGAAAACACATAAACCAGTCTATCGAAGCATAGTGGAAGACCATATTCTGTCTATTGTGTGTTTCTCTCGTACGTTTATATTTTAGATTCTAACATATATGTCAACCTTACTTGAAAATATATGTGGAAACATAATGATGGTAACAAAAGTCTTGACTTATTTATATCATTATTGGAAGCAAATTAATCCAAGTTGGTATGTGATTGCAGCTCCTAACCAAAGCAATTAAATTAATCATTTTTTTATCATCTAGTTAATCCTTCATCATTTTGACTTCAGAGCAGGAATGGACATCTACATGTCAATAGAAGAAATCGATGGCTGATCGATCTCATTAACTCAATATCCACAAATAAAAAAAGTAGGTCATATGTCCATACTCGTTTTTAATAGCTTAGAAAGACATGTCCAAACTTACGTAATTGCTGATGGAAGTTGCCGACAAAAAGTTTAAAAGCGAAATGGATATAAGGCAATACCATTGCTGCTATAGAGTTCATTCTATATATAATTGTTTAGTTGAGAAAATCAGTGGGTCAAAAATAGGATGCGCATGACAATGGATGTTCATCATTCCAAACAAAGGTTTGAAGAAATGGAATTTATACCTCAACTCAACAGAAGATAGAATTGGATGACGATGACTTCGGAAAACTAACGAATCGGCATTGACACAGCGAAGAAATCCAAAATGAGAAGTCTAAAACCTCAAACTTTTAGGTTTAGCCGTTTAGGGTAAGGGGCAAGTGCCATTTGGCATATTTCTTTCTCTTACTTTTTTTTTTCATTAACAAATCTCTTATCATGCGAAATCATAAGAATCATTTGGCACAATGAATGCAGTCTTGCCTCCTTCTGTATGTAGTTTTAACCTTTCACAGTAATAAGATGAGTTTTGTCACATCTAAATCATAACTATATCTGCAACTATTTAAATTTCGCTTCCACCTACCTGGGCCCTGGCTGCTCTCGTACCCTAAATTTGGATTCTTTGATCTGATGGCTTCTTATGCCTTCTTTACGTTTAGTCAATCAACTAAACCAAGGCAGAAATGCTGCTTGCCGACGTAAACCTTTCAGTTGTGTTGTTTTAAAATGAGAAATTCTTTAAATTGAAAGATCATTTTACTAGTAGTCTGGAAATCGTAATAAAGATATAATCTAATTTCACTTGACATTTTTCTGTTCCTCGGTTTATTTCTTGTTTGTTTTTTCTTTAGTTCGTTGTAATTTGAGCTTACAGATTTTTTTTAAAGAAATGAATAATTAATTATATTACCAATAGACAAACTATTGCAAAGTTACAATTGTGCACCAATCATCATATGCAATCCCATCGGAAACTACCTACTCTACTGAACTAAGTAGACAAACAATTGTACAAACTAGTTAGTAAATATAAACAACTACTCTTTCGCGTAAAAGTCAGAGGTTCCATGTAGCTTTTAACTAGTGAGACATCTATTTTCAACTCCTTTAGCTAGTATCAATTCCCTTATCCAATTTATAAGCTTGTTCATCAACTATTCCTGATCTTCAAAAATTTCTCTATAAATCCGAAAATTCCTCTCTCTCCATATCATATAGATGGTAGAAGAAAACACTAACTTGCGAATCTCAGCATTGTGATTCCCTATTTTAGTGAACTTTATGAACCATCTCAAATTTTGGTCCCAATCGTGGATGTTTTAACATCTTTCTCCAACATTAAACCAACGACTTTTTGTGCGCAGCCTATTTTTTATTGCTAACCACGCTATGACTGATGCTTTTAGGTTCAATGGCTTTTTCCATATCAAGTTATACTAGGGGACAACCAAGACTTATTGTCTATATATACTTCGACAAGATGAGGATGTGAGCAGTCCACTTGGGTGCAGCGTCCACACAATTACATCATCTTCATTGATATCCTCTACCAGAGGCAAGTGCTCCTGTAGATGGGAAAGTCCCCTACCCTCTGTTCTCCAACTACTACCTTGCATCAAGTCTGAAACTCTAGCAACTTCTAGCATTCTGTTTCACAATTGCCAGAACCTATGGTTATTTAACAGTGGACTAATATCTAGCCAAGTATCATACCAGAACCATGTGTTCCTAACTCCACTGATTTTGTGTTTAATAAAGGGGTATAACTAACTTCTCATCTTCAGCAATTCATTGAGATACCTCGACCCCTGTCTAGATTCCACCAATTGCTAGAAGTTTTTCCTTTGCAAATACAACTTCGTGAATCCATTTAGACTAGAAAGCATCCTTATCTATTAGTAATCTCCATATCCTCTTGCTAATTGATACTTTTTTCAATAGAACCAGTTGCATGTATGTCGAGACCCCTTTGTTCCTTTGGTGCTGTTACTTCTAGCCATCTCACTTTTGCATTTCTACCGGAATGATCTCTACCCGACCACAAAAAAGCTTTCATCATTTTGTCAATATCTCTAATTATTTTATTAGGGAGTACGGAATGTGCCAACCAGTGTATTTGAAGGTTTTTCAACACTACAATAATAAGAGTAATCCTACTGACAAACGATAGAAATCTGTTTTGCCAGGCCAAGATTCTAGATCTAATCCTCTCTAATATAGGTGTGCAATCTGAATATTTCAGCTTAGCAGAATTAATGAATACTCCTAGGTATTTAACAAGAGGGGTGAATGGTAAGACCCAATGCCTCACTCAGCTCTCTAGCGTTAAGCACATCAGCTGAAACAAGGATATTGCTTTTTTCCATATTCATATGCAGCCTTGACCATTCCTAGAACACCTGTAAAGATTGCATTAGAATATTAACCAAATCCACATTAGTAGCATAAAACAGCATAAGATCATCTGTAAAGATTAAATGGGTGAGCTTAAGCATAACACATTTATGATGGTAACAAAAGTTTCCATTTGACGTAGTAAAAAAGTTTCCATTTGATGCAGTAAACACTCAAAAGCCTGGACATACCTTCCATTATCAAGGTGAATATGTAGGGAGAGAGGGGATCTCCCTGTCGGATCTCTTTGTAATTTTTAAACAATCTGGAGGGGATACCATTCACCGATACACTAAAAGAAGGACATTGAACACATTCCATGAGCCAATTACTGAAAACAGAAGGCATCTCTAAAATATCCAAGAAAGATCTAATAAAACTCCAATTCACAGTGTCATAGGATTTATAAAAATCCACCTTCAACATACAACTCCCTATGGGTCTTCCCGACACATAATCTTCCATCAAATGCTAGACTATTAATATGTTGTCCCCTATTTGACGACTCGGAATAAAAGCTCCTTAATTGACAGTAACAATATCTGTTGTAACCCTTTTCAATCGTTCTGCTAACAAATTGGCTATAACTTTATAAAGGACATTACAAAATGTAATGGGTCTATACTCCTCCAGAGATAACGGGTGCTTCTTCTTGGGTACTAGACAAAGGTATGTCCTGTTAATCTCCTTCAACATCTTTGTGTTTTGGAAGAATTCCATAACAGCTTCAGTACACAGCTGGCCAATAACATCCTATGTCTACTGAAAAAATTCCAACATGAATATGTCAGGTCCAGGGGCTTTGGAATGTTTCATTTTAAACACCACTTTTCTGATATCTTCTACTATTATAGGAGCACTCAATTCAGCCTTCCTCTCTTATGCTATTGCACCTTCCAAGATTTGCTTTATGTTGGTCATAATCGGTGTCACTATTTTAGGACCCATCAAATTAGCAAAAAACTCTCTTGTCATCTCCCACATCTTCTCCTGATCAGTTTCCATATCCCCATTACTGTTTCTAAGGCTAAATATTCTATTCCCGTTACGCCTAGCCAGTTCACTCTAGCTTTTTGTCTTTTGATTGAATTCTATAAATCTAGCTCCCTTAGGTAGTCTTTTAATAGCTTACTTTCCTTGACCCTTAATAGAGCATCCTCAGGTTTGTAATAACAATCTAATTGAGCCTGAATTAACTGTTCTTTCATTGCTGACAAATCTTGTGATTTACTTCGTAAGAGAACCTTTAATCCCTCTCTAACCAACTTTAATTTTTCCATAAACTAGAATGCTTTATACCCCACCACTACCCACCTCCAGCACTGCTCAACAATTTCCTGAAAGCCCTCTATCTAAATGATCCCATTGAACAATCGGAAAGGAGCACCAGTGCCCCTGTCCCCCACCTTATAACGTATATACATGACTGAATGATCAGACATTAGATTGATGCCAAAATAAACCAAAGATAAAGGGAAATTTTCCAACCACTCAACATTCACCATGCAACGGTCTAGCTTTTTACGAAACATGCATTTCTCCTTATTGGTTATTTGACTTGGTGAAAAGCCTCCTTATGGAATATAAATCTACCAACTCCACATCTTTGAGAATAGCCAAGAGTTATTTAATGTCAGCTGTAGAATACTACTTCCTCCCCTCAGCTTTCGTAGCTTTTAGAATATAATTAAAATCTCCCACAATCATCCAAGGGCAATTCACATTTGCTTGAACATTACACAAGTTTATCCACAGCAAATTTCTCTAGAAAGCAAAATTTGCTGCATAAATTAGATTTACCATCATTTTTTGCTGAATACCTTGCCAGATACAAGAGAAGTGTATATGTTGGAAGCGCTCCTCTTCCACTTGGACCTCTATCATCTCTAAGTTAAAAAAACAAATGACACGCCCATTAATATATGATTGATGATTGGATATGCATGTCCATTGAGCACCCAAAAAATATTGATTATTTACTATATTGATATCTCTGATTCTAGTTTCAATCAACCCTACTAGTATAGGTTTCTTTTCTTTAATAAGTTCTCGAACTAGAACCCTTTTTTGGGGATCATTTAGTCCTTGAGTATTCCATATTAGAAAAGACATTCTAGGGATATCACCCCTTTTTGTTTTTTCTTACCTTTCTTCCTGGCCGCACTTCTTCTAGCAGCAGTAATCTGAGGTTTTGCAGGATCACAGTCAAAATGCATATCCCACCATAGAGACTGCTTCCTCTGTGTTTTCCTTCCCTTTAGAAAGTTGTCCTTACACCACTTGTGACGAATGTTCTGAAGTACCTCTAATCACCTTTTCCTTCAGCACCACATTTTGTGCCCTATTACTAGGCTTTTAAGGGATCTCCTCTGTACTACACTCCTGGCCTTGATTCTTTGGTAGTTCAATTATACAAGCACCCTCACCACTTTCCTTACCACTCTTTTTTGATAAAATTCCTTATTGTGTAATTTGCCCCTCTTCTTGTTGTACCAATTCTTCATATGCACTCTGTTCTTCTCAGTTTCCTTCTGGACTACACACTCCTTTGGTTGCCACTTTTTAGTTACATTGCATTTCTAAGGGTAGGATAAGGGTATCAATTTCTTGGTTAGCTCCCCATTCTCCCCTAAACTCATAACCGATAGGCTATCAGGTAACTTTGTTGTCTGAGGCATCTCGATACAGGTTTTCGCATAACCTACTCTTTCCATTTGTGCGGTTTGAGAATCCATGCTCATAGGTTTACCCAAGTAGCTAGCGATAAAGCTCAATCCTTCCACTGTCCATAATTCCATAGGTAAATTATAGAAGTGAACCCATAGTGGGATAATTTCAATATCCCCTCTACTCATTTCAAAACCTGGCCTCCAACGTTGAAGGAATAGGGGTTGGTCACCTATATGCCATGGCACTTGCTCATTTCCTGCACAGCTCCATCTTGCTCGAATTTGAAGAGGAACGTTCCATCATCATAGAGCAAAACTCTTTCCAGTCCCTTATTAGTCCATCTAGCTTTAACCTATGCATTGACCGCTGGAAACGATGGTCTCTTATCCTAGAAGAAACCAATTAGAGCTGATGACCACTTTTGGGCACCCGCCTCTAGTAGCTCTTTCGGAGGCCAAATTACCCCTTCCCTTGCAACATCTTGATAATGTTTCATTACACCTTTGTTGTGGTCACTAATCAGTCTTTTTTTCTAAGCACTGTTGAGAGTCGAACCATTCTTAGCTCTCTTGTTTGAATCTCCTCCAGTTCGACTATCTCCACCAATAGGCTTTTTCGAAGCTATTATCTCACGAGTGAGAGGAGGGAATTCATCAACGATTTGAGAAGACTCCCCTATTTCCATCCTAGTACTCCAAGCCCTCCCTGGCCTGACTGGCAGGAAGATCACTGGGGATTTGACTATTCAAAACAGTGTTGAAAGAAAGAAAGAAAGGCGTGGGAAAGGTTTTTTTTTTCAAAATAAGAAAAAGCAGGGATAGGGTGGGAATTTTAAAGAGAAGGGGAAGAAAAAGAGAACGTGTGAGCTTACAAAATTATTATAGTTATGGTCATAAATGATGTATTACTTCTGACCAAGCTTCAAATAGTGGACTATTGACACTATAACTGGACAAATATAGCTGTAACAAATCTTAGAATCTGTGCATTTGATTTCGGTTAGAAAAATTACAAAAGTAGAACTAATTACTAGTAATAACTACTAAATCAACCTTAGATCGATCTCATTCTCTAATTCCTCATGAACTAGTATTTTATCTTCCATTCTTCTTTGTATATATATAATACATCTTAAACCTTGATCTATTATAAGCAAAAGATTAAGATATGCAACCTTCATCTGTGTTTAGATTTGAGAAATTCTTGGTGTAAAAACTCTTGCCCTCATTCACATAAAAAGCTAAGAATATATACAGTATAAAGAATAGTTTGAGCTTAGCTAAATTATGAAACTAGGAAACTACTTCCTACCTAAAGCCTATAATATCTCTTAGCCATATATATAGAACACATCGAATATTAAAAAATAGATACAAAATATAAATATCTCCCTATACTCCTCTTTAAGTTGGAGCATGTAAATTGCAAATACCTAACTTGTAGTGTGATACGTGAACTATTATTGACCTAATGCTTTTATGAAGATATTCGCTAGTTACTTCGAGGAACGACCATGAGAGGTAGCAATCTCACTTGCCTTCAATTTGTCATTAATGAAATGACAATCAACTTTAATATGTTTCGTACATTCATGAAATATTGGATTAGAGGCAATATAGAGAGCTACTTTGTTGTCACATAACAAATGCATGGGTCGTGAATGGGCGAACCCAAGAGCTAGAAGTAATGCCTTAAGCCAAGTGCGTTCACATGTAGTGGTAGCCATGGAACGATACTCAACTTCAGCTGAGGAGCGGCAAATAGTTTTCTATTGCTTAGTCTTCTAGGAAATGGGTGAATGACCAACCAGGTTAAAGTAGCCAGTCAAGGACTATCGACTCAATGGACAGATGGCCTAATTAGAGTCACAGTAATCATATAACTGCAAGTCACTGTCAGCTTGTTGGAGAAAACCTTATCCAAGATTGCTTTTAAGATAACATAGAACACGTAGAGCTACTTCCCAATAATCAATGTATGGACTTTGCATGAATTAAATCAAGATATATACATAGTAGCTAAGCTCAGGCCGTGTGATAGTCAAATAGATTAATTGACCAACCAGCCCAAGATATGGTGCTGGGTCAGTCATTAGCGAAAGAGGCAAGAGCCAAGAGATGATTTTACTCAATTAGAAAACTAGCAAGTTTGGCACCAAGAAGTCTTGCTTTAGTAACAATATCAAGAGCATATTTAAATTAACAAAGAAAAATGCCATCAAAATTTTGCGCAACTTCGAGGCCAAGAAAATATTTCAATTTACCAAGATCCTTCATATAGAAACAACGACTGAGGTAGACTTTAAGATCATGAACAACATCAAGATTACTACCTGCAATGACTAAATCATAAATATATACCAGGACACATAAGCTATCACCTCCTTGATGCATAGTAAAAGGATAGTAGTCAGCATAAGTTTGAGACAAACTATAGTCACGAAGAGAAGTAGCCAACTTTGCAAACCAATTACGAGGCACTTGATGGAGACCATATAGTGATTTCCAAAGATGGGAAACTTTTCTAGGAGAGGATGTAGTAGACCTGGGTGTTAACCTTGTATATACTTCTTTATCAAGATCACCAAGTTAAAAGGCATTGTGAACATCCATCTAATGCAGTTTCTAGTTTTTATCAGCAGCTAAAACAAGAAGTGTGCGAATGGTAACCATCTTGGCAATAGGAGCAAAAGTCTCATCATGATTGATGCTTTTCTACCTGGTGATTGCCCAAAACAACCAAATGAGACTTATGACATTCAATAGAGCCATCAAAATTATATCTGACATGATAAACCCACATACACCCAATAGTAGTTTTGTCAGGAGGCAAATCCTTAGTTCTCCAGTTACTGTTCCGTTTAAGAGAGTCAATCTCCTGACGCATGGCCTCACGTCAATGAGGGTTACACGTAGCATCACGGTAACTAGTGGGCTCCATTACTGTAGAAATAGCTGCCCAAAAAGCGAGATGTTGTGTAGAAAATTTATCATAATTCACATAACAAGCAATGCGATAAAGAGGACCTGAGGATGTTGAAGGAGGAGGAGAGAGTGGGGGGTCTAATTGTTGCACAATATTAATGCAAACATAAGCACATAAATGAACAGGGACTTTCTTGGTGCCATGACCATGACCTAGTGCTTCACCGGTACCCAACCCAGAGGTATCATTCACACTGGTGCTTATATCATTTGTGGAAGGTTGTCCATTTTCAACATGAATTGGAATACCACTCCCCCTCAAGGGGTTAGGATCTAAAGCCAAATCAGACTTATAGGTGTCATTCCCATGGTCTATAGTAAGGGCTAACTACTATGGTACAGATGACATCATGGGCAGTTAAACACAAGGGGAAGGCAGAGATATAAGGTGTGTAATAGTTGAGATTGTGATGTGGATGCGAGTGTAGCAGCGAGTATAAGAGTATCAAAATTCCAGTTATCATCAAAAGTACAACGCAAGGCAATCAAAGATATATCATCAGCAAAAGAAGAGGGGGTTGTGGGTTGAGCATCATGGACAAAAAAAGGAAAACTCTTTTTAATAAATTTGACGTCACGAGGGACAAAATGTTGCCCAATTTCAAGATCGTAGACTTTCCAACCCTTTTTTTCACGAGGGTACCCTAAAAACACACATTTCTTACTTCATGCTTCACTTTTTTTTTTGTCCCTAGACTTGTAATGTGCGTAGCATAGACACTCGAAAACCCATATATGATCATAAGATGAAGGTTTACTAAACAACATCTCATAGGGAGTTTTTCAGTAATTAAGCATAGTCAAAGTTCTATTAATCAAATATCCTCCCGTAAAAGCACACTCTGCCCAAAACTTAATAGGTAGATTAGCATGAGTGTGACAATGTTTTCATTCAACTTGACCATTTTGTTGAGGGGTGTCAGTGTAGGAATTTTGAAATAAAATCCCATTCAACTTAAAGTATGATTTTAAAGGTTTAAACACGGTCTCATTATCACTACACATAATTTTGACAGATTTATTAAACTGGGTTCGGGCCATGACACAAATTTGTTTGAAAATAGTGGTCAGTTCACTCTTTTCAATCATCAAATAAATCCACGCAACACGTGAAAAATCATCAACTATTGTCAAAAAATAATGACCTCCATCGGAAGAGGCAACAAGATAAGCACCCCAAACATCACAAAGTACCAATTCAAAAGTTTCCAAAGCACGATTACCAAAAACATCTTATGTCTGTTTAGCTCAAAAACATGCATTACAAGGCTTATTCTGACTATCAAGAAAACTACTACTAGAAACATTAGGTAGTAAACGTACTATTTTATAGGAGGGATGCCCCATACGCTGATGCCATAAGATGGCTGAGTTCATTGTCTTCACTCGATGTTCTTGAGCCTTTTCTGCACCATTGAAGTAATAGACCCCCACCACATTGCTCACCACTACAATCAGCATCCTCGAAGCATGGCCCTGTATTACACAAAGTTGGTTAGTGAATATGACATGACATCTCAAGGCATCTATCAATCAAGCAACATATCTTAAATTGCACTCCAATTGTAGGACATAAAGCACATGGTCTAAAATCAATCCTTTAATATGGGAAATGCCTTCAAGGGTGGTAAATGCAAGTTCTCCATTTGGAAAACCAATAGGGGACTTAGGCAATTCAATCAAATCAGTCAAATAAGCTCAGTTTCTAGTCATGTGATATGAGGCTCCACTATCAAGTAACCAATTATTACAATTTTTCATGCCAGTCAATTTTTCAGTGGGAGTTCTTTGCTTACTGGGAACCAAGTGCAGCGAGAACTGAACTCCACTATGCCATGATAAAAAATGGAGATTGTACTACCTCGATTACAACAGCACCAGAGCTCGAGGTATTGGGGGTTTCACCTGAATAGGCCACATTCACAACAACACCTGGCGCTCCACGTCTTTTGCCTGCCGCACCAACACGTCCTCCCCCTCAACCTACTCCCCGTCCTTATCCCTTACCATTAGTAAACCACTCCATATATTTTCTAGTAAGTGCAAAACAATTGGACACTTCGTGCCCCTCCTTATTATAGTGAGTGCAAAAGGGCTTGGAACCTCCTTGCTGTGTTTAATTCTTCCCGCATGTGCTCGAGATAGCAAACTCCATAGCATCACCTCGTTTGTCCTTCACTCGAGTGATATTTTTATGTCGTTCCTCCTTAACCACCATCTGATAAGCTTTGTTAAGAGAGGGAAGCAGGTCCATGTTGAGGATGTTTCTACGAAGGCTACCATATAAATCATCATCTAAACCCATCAGAAATTTGTGGGTTGCTATGAATTGCTTGGCCAAATTACAAGTGCACCCACCACATTTGCACATGGGCATATTATGGTACCCTGCAAATTCATCCCAGAGAGCTTTGAGTCTTCCAAAATACCTATCACAATCTACCCCTTTTGCTTGCAATTTCCTATAGCTTTTTTCAACCCGTGTAAAATCATTGCTTTTGGTGTGTCAAATCATTCTTTTATGTCATCCCACAAATCCTTGGCCGAATCAAGATAAGCCAAGTTTAAAAGAAGACCCGGCTCAATGGAATTCATTATCCAACCAACAATCATTGAGTTTATGCTATACTAGTCTTCAAGATCATCATCATTTTGGGTCAGTTTGTTTAAGGTTTTGTCAAGAAACCCCAACTTTTGTTTGGCACGTAAGAGTTCTTCAAGGTTGTAGCCTATTCATGATAATTGGTTTCACCCTTAAGCAAAATTTCATAGATATTCAATCAGAGTATATCCAAATTATGCAGAAAATATGAGGAAGAAAGATCATTGACTTTCTGCTTCTTCTCCTCTGTTGGCTTACTATTGTTACAGTCGTTACCATTTTTCGTCATTGTTATGCAAAGAAGGAATCACTCATCTCTGCATGAGTTTTTATTTTTATTTTTAGAGGTTTTGTCTCTATGAAGGCTCTGATACCATGAGAAATTCTTGGTGTGAAAACCCTTACCTATTCTCGTAATAGCTGAGAATATATACAGTACAAAAAAGAGTTTGAGCTTAGCTAAACTAGGAAACTAAAGCCTAAAATATCTCTTAGCCATATATACAAAATATATTGAATATTACAAAAATGTACATAATATCAATATCTCTTATAAGATATTTTAGATCATAATATCAAAATTAAATCTGGTAAATTTCATAAGCGTGTAGTTTACAGCATATCTTCTTTGCACGATAATGTATATTGCCGACGCCAAAACTTTTATAGGTTTTTCAATTACGGTGGCTCTCCTTTTGGAGCAAGTAGACAATCATCCTCAAGAGAATAATGAGCCCTTGTTTCAATCCATTTGGATGTTTTATAGAGATGCCTAGTCAATCCCAATCTTAGTTGCCCGCAGCTCACTTTCGTGGTTGATAATTTGTCCTTTTTTTCAATATTTTATTACTTTTCACTTCTAGGTGCAATAATTACTGCTTTTTTGTTAGATAATTTTTTTTAACTCTTTTATTTTCCTAATTATATGGCATTACATTTATCAGGCATTTTATAAATATTTCATAATCAACAGTCAACTTGATTGTTTTTATACAATATAAGTTCAAAACTTCCGTACTTATGTGTAAGAGATATTACATGAACTCAATGATTCTACTTCCTTGGGGCTGAAATGGATTAATGAGCTCATGTTGGAGTTAAATGAAAATTATTGTGGTGAATTGTTAAGAAAAATATCTTAAGACCTACAATTTTCAATATCACACTCATGTATGCATGATCCCGTTTAGCCAGATTGAAGAATTTTACCGAGTTAGACCGCTGTTTAAAATTAGGGTTGTGTTAGTTGAGCTAATTAGTGTGGTAATCATTAAAAAAAAAGGGTAAAACAAATTTGATACTAATTTGGCCAAAATCTGCTGAGCAAACTTTCTCAATCATCTCAAAATAGAAAAGGGATTAAAAGGGCACTTAGCAAGTTGTAGATAGTGAAACATGCATGCTAGTTGTTAGTTGGCAATTAATGATAGACAAACATGCGTACCTAATGATAGCTAGCGTCTCTTAAGCCTTGGTTAGATTTTTTATTGTGATCTATATAGAAATATCAAGATATATAGTTAAATAATTCAAACACGCGTTATATTCCCATGTCAGTCGGACTGCAATTAACATAAAGAAGATTGTGGAATGCCAAAAGTGAGGGTTCCACTTATGTAAATATCCTTTATTAGGAGTTCAAGCTGTCCATCATTGAACTAATTAGGTAAGGAAAAGCTTTGTAAAACTAAAAAGTGGAATAATACAGTGTCTAAAAGTGAATGTCATTGTTTCTCCGTACTTAAGTTGAAAAAATGGCAAACTGTGGTTTCAATGGGAAACAAGAACAGGTTTAATCTCTGTTTCTCTGTTCCATCTCTTTTCCAAATATGCATGCACTTTATCGCCGTATTGACCACTTAATTCTTTTAATAAACTGTATTAATTCATGGTCCATAACAAGGTTTTAAATAGCAGATTATAAACTAAGCGGTTAGATACAGATGAAATGAGAATAATTATAAACAAAGAAAATGTAATTACAATAAATTTTATTAACAATTACGAGCTAAATACTATTGTCACAATTGTAATTGTTTCACCACCTTCTTATCACTTGAAAAAGTAAATGTACTAACTTTCCAAAAAAATTATATACACTAAATAACTTATTTTAGTTGTAATTGTTTCGCCACCCTCTTATCACTTAAAAAATAAATGTACTAAATGACTTATTCTATAAAAAAAACTGAAGGATTTTGTTGAAATATAAGTGGAAATTTGTCCCACATGGAAAGAATATATGGCCTTGAGAATACAAGTAAGCCTCGTGAATTACTCCTTTTATCACCAATTAGTTTTATAATGAAACCTCACTTGGGTTTGTATATGCTCAGTTTATTTGGGCTCAATATTACAAAATTTAACATGGTATTAGAGCAAATTGCTCTTGAGTTAGTTGTCACTACTTCGACATAATAGATTGTGTCACATGTTGGCCTTAAATTAGCCCATACATGAGGGGGTGTTGAAATATAAGTGAGAGTTTGTCCCATATGGAAAGAATATATAGCCTTAAGCATGTATATAAGCCTAGTGAGTTATTCCTACTATCACTAATTGGTTTTAGGATGGAAGCTCATTTGAGCTTATATGTGCTCAATTTATTTGGGCCCAATCTTTCAAAATTTATCAGATTTCATATGCTGAAAATAAAAACCCAAAATGATATCTTTATTCAAAAGTTGAAAATTTTGAAGGAATCCATATTTAGAAAATAAAAAAGCCAAAATGATATAAATTTAGCAATTAACTAAATATTGAACATAAAAAATAAAATTGAAGGAATATATACGTAGAAAATAAAAACCCAAAATGATATATATTAGGAAATCAATTGAACATTGAACATTTCATCACTTAGCCTATAAACCTCTAAATTGAGTGATTTCAATTGCATATGAAACATAAGATAGAGAAATAAAAATCTCTAGAAGAGACTCTAACTTAATTCTGGCTTTATGACATTGGAAATTGGGATCGAAAAGGTCACCTATTTTGGAGCAGCTTGTGATATTTGGTCTATATCTCATGATTGGGAAGTTCAAATGGTCTGATTGTTGGTTCTATGGATACTAAAGACATAAGGGAATAAATGTATAGAAGACCTGAAAACCTAATTCGAACATTTTCTATAAGCATATTAAGGAACAATTGGAGTCTATCATGTGATTTGCTTCTGGATTGATTGTTTGCCTATTTTTAGATCACCATAGGCTTAGCCAAAATTGCACTATTTTGAGTTTGCTTTCATTTCCAATTTTTACAAAATCTTATTCAAACCTTTTTGAATGTGTATGAAACTTTTCAAACACCTAGAAATAAATAAAATAGGACTTATCATATTTAAATAGGGTGATTAAACATTAAATTTAAGATTAAACATAATGCATGCTAAAGGAAATTTACATATATATAGATGATTTATATGCATATTTATTGCTTAGTATGACCATACAAGTTTACATACAATTTTTATGATTTCAAATGAATGTCATATGACTTGTCAATATATTAATCATGAAAGTGGCAAATGATTAAAGAAAAATGTTACAGTGCCTGCTTCATTGTCTTAGTGATGGATAGATAGGCATGCCTATAGGGTTACAGTGCAATTGCTACATTTTGACACCACTGGTGTCTTCATTTCGAGGCTATAATGTCTTCACAGTTTGATGCCTTCAGGTATCCACAATTTGATACTTTCGGGTATCCATAGTTTGATATCTTTGGATATCCACAACTTCCATTATCCACACCCATGGGAATATGCAGGTCTAACACAGAAAGTAAAGTAAATAGTTACAAATAAGAAATACAACATGACAACATAAATAATTGGTATTGATAAGCATTTGCATTTGCATTTATATTGATAATTTGTATCAATAAGCGTTGAATATCAATGTATAGTTCATGAATATGAATTTACAATATATGAATAACATATTGAAACATGTTTGCATTATGTAGTTTGATTATGTATGCCATCACTATTTATATGAATTGTGATGTTTATGAATGTATGTGCTTGGCGGATGACTGCTGTGAGTAGTCATCCAAACTAAGTGTTTCCCTACTAAGCTTTCAAGCTTAGCACGAGTGTTAATCCATATAGGTCCAGGTTATAAGAGTGAGGTACAGGGAACATCTGCAGGGACCAAGGCCAACAGCTAGGGTTAAATGTACCTTTGGAATGTGCTTTGGTTTAAGATGATTGTACATGTAAAAAAAGTAAAGGGAATTGTATGTTTTCTTTTTTGGATTATCATGTAAATATAAAGATGTAATACTACTTTTAAATGATAATATTAAGCGATGTGAAATTTTGTAATGTATATATGTATTGAATAGAAACTTATGTAGAAGAAATTGGTTGTCATGTATGTGAGTGTTTGTAGATTCTGTATAGGGGATATTACAAAACCTAACTGAATAGGTAACTTTTACTTCTGTAATTCAGTGCAATTGAGAACAATGAAAATTTGAGGTGACTGGAAGATCATCAAAGACCTAAATCTAGCTCAATATTTAAGCATGGGAGCTTGAAAAGGCTACACGAAGACATAACCATAAAATCATAATTAAAAAGTTAGACATGCTGGATTAATCACCACGGGATGCACCTAGCCAATGTGTTTTAACACTTGGTGCACCTAGACAATTAGTTGTAAGTACTAAATTTAGGAGAGTGGCCATAACACCTCTAACGTTGGTTTAAATATTTTTGGAACTTATAATCTGATCAATAGGTTTTGGTAGATAGAGATCAAAGATCTTAAAAAAAATTTAAAACATTATTGTCATTGAGATTCCAAAAGATAATAATAGAACTTCTGCAACATAAACACTCGTCCAATCATAACATTTACTTTCTTTTATTGGAAATTTCTATTATCAGAAAGAATTATGAATTAATATTCACATTATCTAGCATTACTGTTATCTGTTGTAGCATATATATGAAGGAAAACCTGAATTTCCTTCACAATTTAAACTTTTATTATTGTTATTATTAATAATAATAAAGAGAGGTAGCTAAAGTTCAGATCATTTATTCCTATTATTCTATTCATAATCTGTTTCATGAGCATGTATTCATTCATTTTCTGTAGACCCTATTTATTAGATGGATGGATGCTCATAGAATAAGGTAAGTCCGACATAACTAACTACATTTGTGTTAGGTGATGTGTGTGCGTTGTGAATGTCCCGTCAGTAATAACAATAAAGGAGATATGAGAAGAAGAAGACAAATAATTGATGAAGTTCTTTGAATATGTTTTCTTCTTTCGGTTGAGAACATGTTGTGTAATTTGGCACTTAGCTACTGCGAGTATAAGACATATCGCCCACTAATTTCTTTGCAAGGTATCCTTGAGTCGGCAGCGAATTCTCTTTGTATGGATTGGACACGAGAGTAAGATTTATAATAATGCCATTTCACTGTTTATTTTGCGGGCGGGTGTTTGCTCTTATTATTCTCCCATTCTCGTCCATATTTATCATTATGCTTCTGTGACACTGGCTCAGTAGTCGGCATGTTGTAGTCGGCATGTTTTTGTCGTAAAAGCATTTCAACCCAAAATGTCAAAGTGGTAAATTACTGGGAGAGATGCAAAATATGTTATTATAATTTAAAGCATTCAATCACTAATTGTAGCGACTTAACCTGTTCTAATCTTATTTTTATTTCAAAATAATATCGTTTTATACACTTAGGATATCAGATTTTTTGTATTATTTAATTTATTTTAATTCAATTTTTGCCTCAAAAAGACATCGTTTTAGGCAAATTTAGGGCTGCTTCTAATATTTTATAGATTCTGGGTAAAGTGGACAAAAAATCCTTATTTTTGCCTATTTTTGGTCTTCATAAAGAATAAAAATAAGTAAAATATAAGTCATTTTTGTTGTTTCTTATGAGGTAAAAATAGGCTCTATTTTATTTTATTTTATTTTTTATAAAAATAAAAATAAGTTTTATTTTATATTTATAATAATAGACCTGAACAGGTCCTCATCCTGTAATTGCGAGGGCCGACCCTGGCAAATCATAAATGTACTGAATGAATGATGAGTGGATACTTAAATAATTATTTACACTTAGGTACCATGAACTCGAAAAAGATTTAAATAGTCAGTTTTTTCTTAAAGTTAACAAAGTCATATAATTTGATTAATATTTAGATTGACAAGATAAGCTATAATATTAAAATAAATGTTATTACCATCCACTAGAGTAGGAATTAAATAATTTAATGTTGTTACTTTAGGAGATAAATTGATTTTTAAAAAAAATTTTATGGGTGGGATTATATTTAGGAGTGAACATTTTCCCTTATTAAGACACAGGCTTCGAGAGTCTAAATTATTAGAATCTTAACAAATGATCAGCCGTAAATCCAGAATAGGCTAATAAAAGTGGGCTTTATGAAAAACGTGGGCCTAGATTTATTGAATTTCGAATAGTGTTACCACTTTAACAGCTCAAACTCCAACCTTCATTGCAGTTTAGGCAAAGATTTGAATTAATTTCAACCACAATTTCAAATTAATCCATTTTTATATTGATTTTTATTTAAACCAAATCAAATAATATAAAAATCAAAATCAAAATCAAAATAAACTGAATCAATTCAAATAATTTTGGTTTGTTAATATTTTTAAATTTATTAAAAAGTAAAATATATGTCAACGCCTCTTTAATATTTGAATAGTATAATATTTTAACAAATATAAATTCACATATAAAAATATATAGATATACCCTTAATGAGTGTACAGATCAAGTTTAATTGATTCAAGATGGTCTATGACTCCTACATGCCTTCATGCCTAAGTGAGGGCTTAATTATTCAAAAAGAAAGTTTAATCAAGATATGATTCATTCATAAGAGTAGGTAGAAAACTAACCAAATGTCAACTAAGCTATCTAATAGAAATTATATCTAAACTTTACCAAGATAATTATAGTCCTAGCTACTCTTTTTGGAAGATCACCTATAAAAGGAAGACACTTGAAAATAACTTCTCAAAACCGCAATCATTAACCTTAATTAAAATTTTCTTTACATAACTAAAATCCTTTAGCTTTCACTAATTTGAGGTTTGGAGTGTCTTTATTAGGAATACCCCTAACCTTTGAGTAGTTATTTTTGTAAGCCTATAAACTTGTGATCAACCCATTAAGCCTGCTATGAACTCAATTTACATCATTTAGCATCATTTGTGGGTGTTGAAATTTTATGATGTTCCCACTTCAGAAGATCTTCATATAATTGAGGTAAAACTACCTAAGAAATAATAATGGAGACCCATAGAAGCAATATGTCTACCAATGTCACCAGAACAACGAACACTTCTGAAGTCATTCAAATCAATAGTAATTGAAAGACCAATCTGTTGAAATTCTAATGATGTGGAAACAAGCTAAATAAATTCTATAAGAAAGGCAATAGACTCACAATAGACTACAAACTTATAACATATGATCATCATTAGAAAGCGCCTCATCTATACCCTTGTAATCAGTACCATTAGAAAATGAAACATGGGACAAATTTGATAGTTGATAGCCTATTAATAATGGATGTATTAGTGAAAAAATTATTGCTCAAATTTAATATTTTAACTTTAGAAACTAGTGATGAATGACCTTATTGATCATGATTACTAATATAATGACTTGTATGGTGCAAATGATATAAATTGCAAAACCATCCCTTCCACCCTAACTAGCAGAACATGATCATAGTACTAAAACTTTCCTCAAGCCTCAAAAGTTATCTTTCGAGAGTTAGCCACTAGATTCATATTGCATTTTCATTAGCATTAGACGCATACCTAGAGATTCTACCTACCTAATATCAATAACCTCACAAATGGAAGAAAATTTAGGGGAATATGTATAGCTTTTCAGTTTGGGGCAACCTAATACCTAGTCTCCATATAAAGGTGAAAGTAGCACCTTTTGTAAATGAACTCATGCCTTACCGACCTTATGGAACTTGATGCAGAAAAGTCACCTTGAAGTTTTAAGGAGGTCTATATTAGGGTACATAAATATATAAACATAGAGGATGAAACACAACATATATAGCCCTATCAATAAGCATAATTAAAATAAGAGTGGAGTGTGTCTTCAAGTAACAAAACAAAAAAGAATTAAGTTACGGACAAAACAATTAAAAGAAAAAAAACAAATGGAGGATTAAGGAATATCTCCTAATACTAAATACATCCCTCAACGGAGTAGTCAACTACACATTTGAAAATGATAAGACCCATACTGTTGTGAGAGATAAGAACCTATCTATTAAGAGAGATAAGAACCTATACTACTGCTTCCATTAGTATATTATTCACGAAGTTGAGAACTCTAAAAATCTTAGAAGGGTAGTCATAAACTTTGCAAAATAAGGAAGGTTGATATGTTTCCTAAAGAAAAATGACAAGAATGAATGAGCCAAGAAGGAATAGAGAAAGAGTCCTCCACAAAGGTTAAGAATAGGGGAACATAATAGGGAGTCACACCATACTCAAAAGGTGATCCACATGATTATTGAAGGCAAATGTAAATAGTCACAATCAAAACAGTGTCAAGAGGGGAAAACTACAAAGAATGACATAATTATGATAAAAATGATAAAAGGATGATCACCAAAATCACTTTCTAGAAAACAAACAATAGGTCTCTGATCCACCCTTATAAAGATGAGATGCTTATGACTATATTGATTTCCAATGGCAGGAGAAAGGGCTTGGTCAACTGCGTTGGTGGCTACTTTCTGGAACAAGAGGTCGACTTTTCCCATTATTCAGACTTGGGCGAAGTCGAAGTAGGGAAGGAAAGGGTTGGAGAGATCAATGTTGATGGAAAATGGTACAATGCTATTCAAGTTCACGACAGACAGTAATTTGGAGGAACTATTAGAATTGGGTCCATGGCACATTGGTGGACAACCAATGTTTGTGAAAAAATGGAAGCCTGGAATGGAGGTCAGGAATAATATTGATGTATTTCCCATCTGGATTTAGTTTCATAACCTGTCGTTAGAGCTATGGATAGTGGAGGGATTAAGTTATATAGCGAGCGCCATAGGACAGCCTATTTGCATGGATGCTCAAACCTCAAGTATGGAGAGTATTGGATATGCTAAGATTTGTGTGGAGGTAAGTAGAAATGCTGTTCTTCCAGAGAATTTATCCATTATAAGGCTAGGGTTAACTGGAGAGATGGAAAAGACTAACATTAAGGTCTCCTACCCGTGGAAGCCACAAAACATTAATAAGGAATGGAGGCTGACAGGGAGAAAGTTAATATCAGGCTCTCAAAAGGAGTTAGTAGTAGCTGATCTGGGCTACAATAAGCAAGTGAAGGATCCTGTTTTGGGATTTAAAAAGTAAGAGGAAGTGCATGAGATGATTCAGGAGTCAGTATGGAGCAAGTGGGAGAGGTGAACAATATTACTGGAACTAATACTAATGATGAAATAAGGGTTGAGGTGGAGGGAAGCTTCAGTTTTCCGAAGGGGAATATTGAGGAGGGGAATGAGGTGGCTAATACACAGAAATCATATGAGAGGGAAGAAAATGAGGATACTGGTGGAGAACACTCGGTAACTTATGAGCAGAAAATGACAATTGGTCATAGTAAGGGATTGATGATGGAAGACAGTACACAGAGCAAAGATGAGGGGGATTTGGATCAAGAGATAACAAAATAGGAAGGCAATGTTGGAACTTCAGAGCATAAGGAGTATAAAGATGGGGATTTTGTAACTCCTAGCTATAACAGTAGGAAGTCTGTAAGGAGAATGGCAAATAAGAAAGGGGTTTCCCCTAAATGACTATACTAATATGGAATACTAGGGGTTAAATGACCCCCTTAAGAAGATGATGGTTAAGGAAGTTATAGAGGAGAAAAAACCTTTTTTGGTTGGTCTACTGGAGACCAAAATAAAGTTTAGTCCTAATCAAAGAGGTTTGAATTTTTTGGGTCCTAAGTGGAAGCTTTATTCCAATCATGAGCACCATTATAACAACAGAATTATTTGTTACTTTAATTCAGACATGGTGGAGGCTAAGGTTATCAAGATGAGTGATCAATTCATTCATCTGCACTGCTGGCTGATAGGTAAGTTCTATTTCAAAATAACTCTTATTTATGCTTCAAATTTTACTTTTCAAAGGGAAAGGTTGCGGGAGGAGCTGAAGAACATTCAAGATAGCATGCAGTTCCCTTAGTTAGTATTAGGGGATTTTAATTGTTGTCTCAAATCAGATGAGGAAGAGGGAGGAGCAGGGTTTAATTCTGGTTCTAGTAAAGAGTTATCAAGTTTGTTTCAAAGAGTTGATTTACTGGATCTTAGGGACATAGGCAGATGGTTTACGTGGGAGAATAAGCAGCAGGGGAATATGTTGATTAGGAAGAAGCTTGATAGAGCCTTGGTGAATCAAAGATGGCTAAATATGTTCACTAGAGCTTCGGTTTTATTTGGTGATCTAATGTTTTCTAATCATACATTTATTTTGGTACATCAGATATGTGTAGGGTCTAGGGTAGGAGCTCCTTTCATATTCTTCAATGGGCTGACCCAAGTAGAGGGTTTATGGCACTAATCAGAAGGGTATGGGAGTAGGATGTGCAAGGCTACAAAGCTTTTCAGATTATGCAAAAACTGAAGTTAGTTGAAGTAGCCATTAAAAATTTTAGCAAAGGCAGATATAAGGATATCAATGAGTTGAGTAAATCTTTGGTAGAAGCTCAGCAGAATTGCTATCAGGACCCTCAAAATATGGGTTTAAGGAGTATTGAAGTAGCAAGGTTAAAGCAATACCAAGATGAACTGAAATTACAGAATTCAATATTGAAACAAAAGGCTAGACATATATGTCTTAAGGATGGGGATGTTAACTCAAAGTTTTTCCATGCTTCATTGTTGGCAAGGAGGAACATTAACACAATAATTGAACTAAAAGACGAGAGGGGCCAAACTATATCTGAATTACAAGAGCTATCGGAACACATCAGAGGATAATTTTGTAAGCTTATGGAAAGAACAAAAGGTCAGCAAGGAGGCTTGGGGGTGAAAAATATTCTTGAATTCAGTCCAAACTAGCCACTTTTGGAAATGATCAATGCCCCGTTCAATCCACAGCAAGTGAAAGATGTATTGTTTAGTCTTAACAGCTTAAAAGCCTCGGGGCTTTATGGATATTCAACTGGGTTCTTTCAGGATATTTGGGATATCACGGATTCCCTCCTAGCTGAGGCAGTGTTGGAGTTCTTCTCCTCTGGTGCAATGCTGAAGGAGGTTAATCACTCTTTCATTTGTCTAATTCCTAAGAAGGAAATACCGAATATGATTTTTGATTATAGACCTATCTCCTACTACTCGACTATGTACAAAATCATTGCTTACTGGCGGACAGATTGAAAATTGTTTTATCTGAGGTTGTGAGCTTGGAATAAGGAGCATTTCTTCCCTCGCAAAGTATAAGGGACAATATTTTGATTCTGTAAGAGCCAATCGGTGAGTATCATTTGGGCAAACACATCAAAAGCTGTTGTATTAAGATTGACTTGTATAAAGCTTATGATACCATTAGTTGGGAATATATTCAAGAATTAAAGGCTATTGGTATGCCTATCAAATTTAGCAGGTGGATAATGAAATATGATTATTGCCTCAAACTTCCTTGGCCTGGAAGGCCATAGTCCCTCTAAGAAGCTGGCCACGGAGGGTCAC
>JAOQMM010000009.1:403474-422582 GCA_027563515.1 Erythroxylum platyclados | reverse complement strand
ATAATTATAATTAATTTAAATTTTCTTCAAAATAAATAAATTTTAAATTGCTAATTAAACTAAATATTAATTTATAAATACAAATTTAATTTTTAAATTATTTATTTTATTAAAAATAAAAATTGATTAATAATTTGTTAATAAATATTATAGAAGAGATTAAAATAAATTTATTTAATTAAAAATAATTTATCATTAATTTTTATCTAATATATAATTATCATTAATAATAAAAATATAACTACATTAATATTAATAATCAAACAGGGCAAAAACTAAAAACTAAAAATTACACAAGAAAAACAGAAGTGGAACCAAATGATCCTAGAGATTACTCCTTCAACATGTCTACACTTTTTGAACATCTACATTAATATCTTTTAAAAAGAAAATCATTGCTAATTCGTAATATATTAATGATTCAGAACTATCTAGCATTCAACGTCGTAATTGAACATAACCTGCACAAAATTTTCTACACACTAATAGTAGTGTCATTGTCATAATTAGTTTTGGAAACTATCTCATTCAATTAAATGGTCAGATCTAGGTTTACGTGATTGCTTCCAAAAGAGTTGAATTCCGAAATGAAACTATCTCATTCAATTAAATGGTCAGATCTAGGTTTACGTGATTGCTTCCAAAAGAGTTGAATTCCGAAATGTCTACAATCTGATGATTCGGTATTGAGTTGAATGGGAAACCTTGATTAGCAATTAAAGGCAGTAAATCTCGTTCTTCTGTAGCCTGGATTATTGAGGATAATGAAGGTATGAAGGATAGTGAGAGCTGACAAATCTCAGTTAGCTCGCGATCATGCTCTTCTTCACTGGAAATTCTAGGCAGGAAGTTTTCTCCTGAATTCTGCAAAAAGAAGTAAAATTTTATTAAAAACAAAGTGAGCTAATATGAATATTGATGTCGATCATAACAAAGAGGTGTACCTAATGATGAATAAGGAATCTAAACTTACATTACAACTCAACCATCTTAGGCAAAGGCCAAGAATTAACTCGTTAAGACTGAACTTCAACATGTTCACTCGGTAGGATAGTGACCAGAAAAAGATAAAGAGGGAGAAATAAAAGGGGAGAGGGGTGTTACCTCAGTATCTTGCTCAACACATTGTTTTGTTGCAAGAGGTTGGATGCTCTCTTCAGATGAAATTTGAGATTTAGAGGCACATCTCTCTGTTGTTGTTTGTTTAAGCTCCTCCATAAGCAGCCTGAACAAAAAAAAAAGAACGTATGGGCGATAGAGTCAACCTCCTTCCAAAATTTTCTATAAAAAAAATTCTTGAAACAACATTTGCTTAATCGATTCCAAGTCTACTTATTGTCATCAAAGATTCGATGCAAGTTTTAAATAAGAGACTAAGCCTACTAGTTATAACAAGTCTCGTTTGCAAATTGTTACATTGTAATTTTAAAAACGAGTTCATTACATGAATACATATCATCATCATCAACTCCTAATTGATGTCCCGTTAAGGCGCGGGGTTTGAAAAGATCCTATAATATGTAACTTTACCCTTACGTAGTAGAGAAGCTGCTTCCGTTACATAACTATTAGCTTGGTGACTCTCATAGTTATTTAAATTACTCCTTCATACTAACAAATAATTTATGATATATATGGACTAATTTAAATAATATTAATCATAATAATTATTAAAATTATTAAAAGGATGACTCTTTAATTCTTTTCTTTTAAAAATTCTCCTAATTTTTAAGATTAAAGTCAGTATTCAAAGAGATAATATTTATTTAAAACAAACTTCTTGCACATGACTATATATATATATATATATATCATTTAATGGATATTCAAGAAGTCTTAACTAAATTTTCTGTATCTATATATATAACGGAAGTGCATATGGATTGCTCAAGAATACTATAAACTATAAGCAATAAAGAACCATATGATAAAAAACATATGTACTTTAGAGAATTTTATAGTTTCAATTTTCAAACATACAGAACTGTATAGCTAGCCATTAAAAAAGAAAGTTAACTATGCGGCGAGTGAAGACATTTTGCTGCAATTCTCTATGCTGTGAAAGAGAGAGAGAGAGAGAGATGAACTAAAAGACTATAGCTTAGCTGTTACCAATAAGCAAATGTTAGGTTCAACCCGACTTGATGACTTCAATGATAATCTAAATTAGAGTAAATTGGGCATAGGATACCAAGTGAATTCTATTGTTCTTTTAAAATAACAACAACAACAATACTAATTATAAATCTCGCTGATACACAAAATCTGGAGAGGTCCAGTAGTACGCAGTCTTACTTCTAAATTTTTCCAATATTTCAAAATAACAATTGGCATTAAATACACGGTTATTTTTAAGTTGTTCAATTAATTTTTTAAAATTAAAAACATCCTGTTTTATCTATGTGGACAAGGTATTTTTACATGCTTTTTGAATTATAATTTGAGAAATTTTTGTTTAGAACTAAATTATATTGAATTTCCATGCTACTTTGATATTATTTATATGTCCAAATTCTAATTTCTCATTTATCAAGTTTCTTATATATTATACATTTATCGATAAGTTTCGAATATAAGGTGCAACTTTTAAATTAAAATAATTTATTTTCACAAGTTTTTAAGATAATTCTAAAGTTTTAAGTTGAAGCCTGCAATTGTGATTGTCACAATATTGTAATTGTAGTCAGTTGTGTTGTAATAATTTATTATAATTATGCTTATCTTATTGTATGATTGTAATATTAATTAGTACTAAAATCTTAATAATCTTACTATTTGTGCGACACATCTTAAAGATTTATGTGCTTGGTTATGGTAATAGAAACTCTAAAAATAAATTAATTAAGACATTTATATACCTTTTGGAGGAAAAAGTTGACGTTTGTGCTTTCCTTGTCTGCAAATGCCTATTGCACACAAGGTCATCAACGCTGCTGTGATCCTTCATGTTCCTGTACATCTGAATAAGAAATGGATATGTGGGTATTGAGTTTAATTTAACGTTATGGAATAATCATATAATTAATAATGACCAAGTTTTTTGGGACCAATAACTATTTTCAAACCTTATTCATGTTAAGTAGAAAACTCATGAAGATTTTTCTTTGTCCAAATTGCAACAAAAAGTTCAAAATGCTTTTTGCCAATCCAACCTAAAGGAAGAGAGCTTAATACAGCTTTGGTCTTATTTTCTTAATTAGATAGCATCTATTTTCTCAGCTTTTAGAAAACTTGTGTTAGAAGAGGTGCACTCTTAATTATTTGGTTTTAGGCTTGATGTAAAAGAAAGAATGATAGGTAGATATGTCAAGAGGTGTTTAAGCCTGAGAGAAGATGCAGATATGTCAAGAGGTGTTTAAGCGTGAGAGAAGATTCATCATTTTACTTATATCTATTGATAGACCATAACAATTAAACTATATGGTAAACCTTTTGTCCTTTGAATAAATTACCTTTATTCAAAAAAAAACTATACGAAGACTTTACAAATTGAATAAAGAGTCTTAAGATTTCTCAAATTATTTAATATCCTTTCTTAAGATTATCATTAAGAAATAAACTCCCTCGACTGGTTTTTTGCCTCCCTGGTGTAGACCTTAGGTGCTTTACTTTGAGAGGGTTTTGCCTCAATGGAAAGCCATTATTTGGCCTTGCAATCCACAAAGGAGGTTAGTGGAGCATCCTCTCCAAATCTGACTTTGGAAGAGTTTCAAAATACACCCGAGATGTAAATGGTGTAAAACTTAGAGAAGCTCCAGCTCAAGTGAGTCTAGTTGAGAATGCCAATAATGGCATTCCCTTTGATGCTTCAAAAGTAGCAAAACAATTTGCTGGAGCGTGGAAGAATAGATTAAATATCTAGCACAACAACGGCAAGCTGAAACATCTCCAGGATGTGATGATAGATAGTGTACTTACCCCTCCTATAAAGCTTCTTAAAGTTGGAGCTACTGTTTGGTCCAGAGCCCTAGTTGGTTTCTTCTGGAGCAAAAGGACTGCATTTCCAATGGTTCATGCCTAGGCAATAGCAAGATGGAGCAAGAAAGGGCTAGAAAAAACAATGCTTATGGAAGATGGATCTTTTATTTTTAAATTCAACTCTAAATCTTATTTAAATGAGATACTAAAGCAAGGCCCTTGGCATGTAAGTGGTCAACCCATGTTTATCCAAAAATGGAAACCAGGTATTGAATATGACAGAGGTAATATATATACCTTTCCCATTTGATTAATTTTCACAACGTCTCCTTGGAATTCTGGACAACTGAACGACTAAGCTTCCTTGCTAGCTCCCTAGCAAGCCAATCTGTATGGACTCTCAAACAACTAATATGGAGAGGATTTGTTTTGCAAAAACCGATGCTGAAGTTAAGAAAATTTTAGAATTACTAAAGAGCATTCCAATTATGAAATTGGTAGAAGAAGGAGAAATGATGAGGATTGATATTCCCATCACTTATCCATGAAAGCTTAACAATGTTGACAGAAAATGGAAAGCCATGGGAAAAGTTTTTAAGACAGGAGAGCATGAAGAACTCATGGGGCTAGACACCCCAGAAAATCTCAAAAACTCTAAGGAGGGCATTGAAGAGACAGAAACATAAACAATTAAAGTAATTGAAGAAATGGAGGAGAATCAAAATGCTACTAACATGATTAATTCACAGCTAGAGCCTGAAACCAACTTAGGGAAATCTTTCATACTTATGGAAAATCAATTAGATAAGGAAGAAGTCAAAGATCTTGCTAGTAATTCTAGGAGAAAGTTAGCTAGAAGAAAAGGAAAAAACAAGCTAAAAGGGACTCCCTGATGACAATCATTGTATGAAATGTTAGACGGTTAGATGATCGTCTGAAAAGGTCAATTATGACAAAGGTCATTTTTGACAAGAAACCATGTATAGTGGGGCTTCTTAAAACTAAAATAAAACTACTTCAGATGTAGTATGGCCTCAAAACTTTTGGGAGTAGAATGGAAAATCCTTTCAAACCATCTTTTTCATTACAATGGAAGGATTATTTGACTTTATAACTCAGACAAGGTAGATGTCTAAGTAACATGCGAAAGTGAACACTTTGTGCATTTAAAACGTCAAATTGTTGGTCTGCACTCTAAATTTGATTTGACAGTGATCTATGCTTCTAACTTCTCATTCCAAAGAGAAAAATTATAAGAAGACCTCAAAGTTATTCAAGTCGGAATAACAGATCCTTAGTTACTAGTAGGAGATTTTAATTGCACCCCTTCTTCTCAAGATGAAGAAGGAGAAGGAGGTATAGCCTGGGAACTTGTAGAGAACTCACTATTCTGGTCCCAATGGTTAACTTGGTGGATCTTAGATTTACAAGTAAATTATTCACATAGACCAACAAGTAGTAAGGAGACTTGTTTATTAGGAAAAAGCTAGATAGAGTATTGGTTAAACCAATATTCTTATGCACATTTTGGTGAAAATTCCTATTTTGATCACTCTTACATTCATATTCAGAACCTTCTTCCTTTCAAAATGTTTGGAGATTCTTTCAGATTCTTCAATGGATTAACTCTTAAAGAGGGTTTCCAAGAAACAGTTCTTAATAGCTAGAATCAATTAATGGTAGGTTATAAAGATTTTCAGCTTATGAAAAAGCTCAAACTTGTAAAACTAGCTCTCAAGAGTTTTGCTAGAGATCAAATTAAAGATGTTATTGAAACTAAGAACAAATTGAGAAGGCTCGATAGGATTGCTACAAGTTTCCCTATAATAATGCCCTAAGAGCAGTTGAAACACAAAGACTAAAAGAGCATCAAGAAGCTCTTAATTTGCATAATTCAATTTTGAAGAAAAAAATCAAAGATTAACTGATTAAGAGAGGGAGATGCCAACGCCAAATTTTTTCATTATTCCTTATTAGTAGAAAGAAACAGGAATAAAATTATAAAGCTCTAAGATAACATGGGGAAAACATTCTCTAATCAGAGCAACCTGTAACAACCAGCCAAAAATTTCTTTATCAATCTGATGGGGACCAATGAATTTTGTCCTACAGATTTTAATTTAAAGAGATTCTTTAACACCACCATCAATCAATATTTGAAGGACCTTTTGGTGACCCCTTTCACACATTAAGAAGTCAAAGAAGTTTTATTTAGTTTGCATCCCTCCAAAGCCCCAGGACCTGATGGGTTCTCTGCTTATTTCTTTTAAAAAATCTTGGGATATTATTGGCAATCTCTTCATTGAAACAATTCTAGAATTTTTCGCTTCCTCTAATATACTAAAATAAATGAATTACACCTACATTTTCCTCATTGTTAAGAAGCAAAATCCTTCTTCAATGGTGGATTATAAACATATCTCATGTTTTAACACAGTTTACAAAATAATAGCCAAGCTATTAGCCAACAAATTGAATATAGCACTAGAGAAAGCTATAAATCCAGCTCAAGGAGCTTTCATTACTAAGAGATCTATTGGAGATAATATCCTTTTAATACAGGAGTTAGTGAAAGATTATAATTCAGGAAGAGCCACTAGAAGTTGTTTATTTAAAGTTGGTTTCTACAAAGCTTTTGACACCATTAGATGGGAGTTCATTCAATCATGTCTAGTAGCTCTTAGATTTCCAAATCAATTTGTTAAGTGAATTATGGAATGTATGAAAACCTTATCCTTCAGTATTATAGTTAATGAAGCTCTTACTCAATCTTTCAGGAACACTAGGGGAATTACGCAAGGGGATACCCTATCCCCTTACCAATTCACCCTAATGATGGAAGGGCTTTCCAGAATGCTTAATAAGCTTACTACCTACAATGGTAGATTCCAATTTCACCATAACTGTAAAGAGCTCAAGATCACTCACTTGATTTTTATTGATGACCTAGTGCTTTTAACTGGGGCTGATATTCTATCCACTAAAATTCAATTAAACATCTTAAATCTTTTTATTGATTGATCAAGATTGAAAGTCAATGCTAATAAGAGCAACATGTTTATCTCTTATGATGTGAGCAACCAAGCTATTTTGAGTAGAAGTTTAGGCTTTGTAATTCATAGTCCTCCCTTTAAATATCTTGGCATACCTATTACTTCTACTAAACCAAAAAAAATTTATTGCATTCCTCTCATTGAAAAGTACAAAGCTAAAATCAATGCATGGCAAAATAGCTTTTTATCCTTTGTAGCCAAGCTTAGTCTAATCAATTCAGTCCTTAACAACCTGCATGTTTATTTGAGTGCACACTTTCTATTACTAAAGAGAGTCATCAAGGAGACTGACAAAACTATCAAAGCCTTCCTATAGTGTGGAAAAGTAGAAAATTCAAAGGGTGTAAAAGTCAAATGGGAGGAAATAACTACTCCTAAGAGGAAGGGGGCTTGGGGACTATTCTCATATCTTTTATGAAAAAATTCCTATTAAGTAATAGGATTTGGAGAATACATATTGACAAGGGAGCTCTATGGATCAAATGAATTGATGAATTCTACCATAAAAATTAAAACTTCTGATAGGTGACAAGCAACAAGGAACATTCTTAGAACTTTATCCACATGTTAAACTTGAGGAACTTGTTATATCCCTATATTAAACATAATTAGGAAATGGGAAAAAAATATGGATTTGGTATGACAACTGGACTGATCTAAGTCCTCTTATACTGAGAAATAAAATCCTTCATTTAAGAAACATAATCCCCATTGATGCTAAAATCTCTTCACTCATCTAACAGGGAGAATGGTTTGGAAATTTCAGAGGATTCTCCTCTCTACCAACTTATTTACCTCAACTCCATCATCTGCATAGGGAGGAAAACATTGATTCGACTCTAAATTCCAAAGGGATCTTTACAAATGAATCTTGCTATAAAATCTATAGAACAAACCTGGGAGATGTACCATGGGATGAATTACTTTGGAAACACTCCTTGAGCCTCAAAGCTTCCTTAATCACTTAGCATGTGATAAAAGAACAAAATCAAAACAAAAGATAGATTGTTTGTTACATATGACCCAATGTGTATGGTATGCAAAAAAGCTGAGGAGGATAGGAAACATCTTTTTTTCCTCTGCAAGTATTCCAAAGCTATTTGGAGTAGGGTGCTGCATATGTTAGTGGAGTACTTCTAGACTTACGAATGGAATGGACTCTTGGACTAGGTCACTAAGAAAGCCAAATAACTCGGGTAGAATGCAGAGCTCTTCAAGACTACTTTCACCACACTATTTACTCAATTTGGATAAAAAGAAACAACATATTGTATAAAGGAGCTAACATTGGGAAGCATCAACTAGTTGATAACACCATAAATTGGATTCGAGAGACCATAATAGCAAAAATTGTACAAAACAAACTCACTCCTGACATGAAGTGTAGATGGAATCTCTAGGTTTTGGTTGCTTGTAACGTCTAACTTGTTTGTATTCAAAGGAACAAGCTATAACTAGGAACTCATTGTAATATTGTAATAACTTATGCTAGTGTGAATAAAATTTCATTCACTTTAAACAAAACCATATGAAAGGTGTATATTTGTAGAAAAATATGCATTTGCAAAACTTATAGTAATTGAAACAGATTTTTTTTTTCTTCATTCTTCTTTTTCCTTTTTTTTCATGTACTTTAAAAAACATCTTTTTATCTATCTCTTGCTGCTATTTCTTAAGTTATAAATTGCAGGACCTTTTTTAAGCTTCAATAATTCAATTAGACATGTAATTAGCTGATAATTGAACGCTTGATCTAGACTTTTTCCTCATTCCTTCTAGCACAATAATTAGTAAGTGATCCCTTTATTCCCTTTTGTTTGTCTTGTAGTTCTTGCCTATTTCAGATTATTATTTGGCAACTTGAACTATCTACCATTTTTTAAGAGATTAGAACTTAACTTTTTATATATCAAAAAGTTCTCAAGAAAAGGAAGAATAAATATGTATTTCTAAATAATTCAGGATGAAATTAAAGAAAAGTATGAAGGTAAATAATTACCTGAAGATGGCTTTTGATGTGAGAAATATTCAGCCCATTAACACTCATCATCTGCAGAATTCTCTTAGGTGTTGCCTCTGCAAATTAAAACCATAACCAAGTCACTGTATCTTACTTATTATTTGTCATCTTTTACCTGTTCTTTCTTGGACCCCCCAAACTCTTCAACAACGTTAGCTGATATTGGATCTCGGAAGATCATTTCTTCTACTTAGTTAGCGTGTCTAGTTTTGGAAAGGGTCAGACTTGATATCACTAAAGCGTTAGGAGAAACGATCATCAAGACTACTTACTGTATTTACCACCAAGGCTTTCAATGGCATCAACAAAATGTTCATGAAGCTCAGGAGTCCAACGAAAGCGCGGAACTTCAGATTTTCTGTATTGCCTCACGCCTCTTCTGGGAAAAGATTTCATGGCTCGTGCTGGTGCTTCCTGATGATGACTATGAAAATACTGATCAGAAGCCTCAAGGTCATCAGGATATAAGGATATGAAGCGAAATTAAAGTCTACGCCTTAGAAGTGAACCGTAAATGTTAGCAGTCTATGACCAAAGACTTTTAGGCAAAGATGTGATGTCTTGTTCGTCGTTGCTAACTCAAAGTTCAAACTTGCTTTAATTTTGTAAGGAGGGACTCGGGAGAATTAGGTAGATGCAGCTCCTCCTTTTACTTTTCTCTCCCTTTGTTGGGAAGCGCCATTATATTTTTCTTTTAAATTATGGAATCGAATTAATGTTGGAAGATAAAAAGAATACAAAAATCATCTTGATGTGAACATAATATTTTCTAATAAAGAAATTGAAAAAATTCCGAACTATTGGAAAATCTTCTCGTTAACTTGTTCCAACCTTATGCTACTGATTATTATAATCCGTGACACAGTCTTAGAACAGGCTAAACGGCACAGATAATCCCGTGCCGAAAAATCAACCATGGACAAAAATGTGGAAGATCAATTGAAATGATTAGGCTTTTAGAGCACGAGGATAATACATGTAAAAATGATTAGGTTTTATATAAAGGACGTGTAGCGTGGAAACCTAGGGCATGCATGTGCAAATTCCGTTTTGCTTTTCATTTGCCTTTTTTCTTTGTTTTCTCTTGGAGGAAGTGAAGCTTTAGGCAATGCATACACCATGCAAAGTCAAGAAGAGGCAATAAAGGAACAAAAGAGGGTATATACATATGTGTAGTGTATCTTTAATTGAATCCCCCCCATCAGCCTCATTTCCATAAAAGACGGTGCCTACTTTTGGACCCATCCTTTTCTCGTCTTGCGGCTGCCGTGTTCTACACACAACACTCCCTTATGTCCTCAGAAAAAGCACGAGCCTCATTATCCCTTTCTTAATTGTTTCCTCTTCAATGGAAGTGAAGGAAAAAATATATATATATAAATAACAATTTATATTATCACGTCATGTGTGATTGTTTTTTACCATTGTTTAATTCCGTAGACTTACTTCTCATCTCAGAATCTCATAATTTCGTAGTCCTTTGCCCAACTTGTTGTGTTAGACTTCCAGCTTTTTTCAGCAAATGAGGCAGAACATTATTATATAAAGAATAACTGACTATTATTTGGGAAGAGTTGGCAAAGCAACTCTGAGGTGATGCTTTCGTTTTACTAACGTTGCATTCTGAAATAAGATATTAATTGGAACAATTTATTTATTAAAGCATATTGGAACAATTATTATGATAGTTAATAGTATTCTCCTATTAGTTTCAACTTTCTTTGGGAAACCTAATCTAAAATAAACACTAGAATTCATAAATATTCTAGCAGCTAACAATAAAAAATAAAGATGTCATTATCACCTTTCATTGATGAATATAAAATAAGGTGTATAAAAAAAAGATAAATTGGCTCTAATTACTTCCTGCAACCTCTCCATAACATCATAAAAGTAACTTATTATTGTCTTCTCATCACTATTAGCTAAACGAAGTACTCTGACCAAAGGCTTCCATACTCGACTGACAAATTGACATTGAGACCAAAATTTATATCTCAAGTTCAATTTTAGAAACCTCCATTATAGTATTTGACATGATATGGTAAGACATAACCTACTTATCACTCGTAAATATTTGTCTCAGCTTCTTTTTCATTTGAAAAAGACACTAAAATGATAAGAAATCAGTTGCAAATCTAGTAATAGTAGGACGATACAAATTTTTACCATTAGTGAAATTCTTTCTCATCAAATTCAAAGCTCATATATAATTATAGATAACTTAGTTATTTTTATAGCTTTCTACATAGTTTCATGAAGGATAGGAAACCATCTAACATCTCTTATATTTTTCAAAATTAGCTTAATGTAATGTGTAGTATAAGGAGTCTAATAGAAATAATTATACCTAATTTGCATCCTTCTCTCAACTACTTTATAAGTATCATCATTGGCAGTGATAAATTGTACAATATTTTTAGGCCCAACTTCATCAAATATCTTTAATAGAGTATCAGCATTCCTTATAAAGCTAGATGCATCAATAGATACCTATACATTACCCAAGTCATTCTTATGTCACTTAAATACATTTTTATTTCACAAATAGAGTTGCTCAAAGGATTACCTTTAGGGTTATCAATTAAAAGAACTTTATATTTTAAAATATAAGAGGCAATAACATTTATCATAGGCTAGTAATAATAAGGTTGAGTAACATTGAAAGATACATTTAACCATTTAGCCACAGTCATGTTCATAATATGAGCTACTTTTTTATATTACAATACACTATGAATCGAAGGTCGAGATTTAGGAATTTTTCATAGAGCAAGAAAATTAGACACTTGTCTTCTTCTCTTCTTTATATCATTTGCAACAATCTCTTCTTGTTGGGTAGGAATACCACATTCAACATTGCTAGTATCATGCTAACCACTACAAGAAGAACCTCCACTACAAATTTTGTAGTTCAGTCTTTACCTTCTTTTCTTCTTATTCTAATGCTTTTCAAAAAAATATTCGTTTGCAATTTTACATTATAACTAAATTTCTTGTAAGACTCTACGTCACCTTTGATCCAAACTAAATATTGTTTTAATTCCTTTTAAATATTTACAATAATAATACAAATAAATAATATAGTTCTTCATACTAGTAACCAATCTAGCATAAACCAAAGTTGGATCATCAAATCTTTCCGAAGATATTAAATTATTAGGAGTACTTGAAAGTCCCTTTATTTATCTAAAAAATAAATAAAGAAATGTGTCAAAATTAAATTGACAACTTCATATCAAAAATAAAATAATTGCATATGAAAGTGAATTTACTCAAAAACATATTAATCATAGTTAATAATATAAATCTTCTTACTGGCATGTTTGTTAACGTATAACAAGTCTTCTATACCTAATAGATGAAGCAACATTATCTTATTTTGGAACCTTGTGATATATGTTAAGCAATCTACTTAGGTCTAATTCTTGCCTAATATATTAAACATATCTAAAATCAGATGAATTTATAGCCTTAATCTTAAAGTACTTTAACTATTTATGATAAAAGTGAACAATCTTAACTTATATACTCATCAACTACAAGGAGCTAAAATAGTTGTACACTCCGTATGTAAAAGAAAAGAACCTCTACACACCTTGTCTCTGCAAAAGTTTTAGGTACATTTTCTGTCACCATCATAATTCTTACAACAGAACCTTGTTGTTTTGGAAACATAATATAATACATCTAACTTGTTTTTTTCCTTTTGTATGTTCCTAACATCAACTGATTAAATATATTTTATATGAGGGCTCAAAATCACCAAAGCTATATATACTTACCCGTAAGTACTTTCCAAGATTTGGATAATTAGAGGTGAAGTGCTTATGGATTTGTAAATATTATGTATATCAGGCTCCAAAAAATCATCAAACAAGGGGGGCTAAGAAATGAGAAGCTACAAAGAACATTTTAATCTATATGGCATTCCAAAAGACCCAAATAGTTGAGACTTTTATAACATGAATTTCAAAGTTCAAAATGCCACTAACAATTCAAAGGCAATGCAAGGCCAGACCAAGTTTATATGCAATTAGGTAAGACTCAAGACTCTACAAACAAACCCAAAAGACGAGAGTGACTTGGGTACAAACAAACTTAGAAGTCAAGGCTCTACAAACAAATCCAAATTAACAGTCCTGATTAGATCTGTACATAAAAGGGACCCAAAATAGATTTGAAGCTGGCAGACAAAATTGCCAACAGTGACGGAGCTGGAGTGGTGCAAGCTGGCGACAACGACAAAGTTCGAGTGGCATGAGTTAGCGAAGGTAAGCAGATCATGGTGTTTACGGAACCTGGCATCACAATGACGACGATGAGCATATGAGCGGAGGACACGAAAGTAACTTGAAGAGGACAGTATTGTGACTTATGTTATGAGTCTTGTGACTTGTGAGAGTGAGACAACGAGATTGAGAGCTGAAGAGGGAAAGGGAGGGATGGTTAAGATAGGAAATTTTAATTTTTTAATTTAGTCCAATTAAATTTATAATTTCATTCAATATTTAACCAGTATTTGAATACTGATTAGTACCATTATTTAGTAAGGTATTATAAATTACAGAACCATTTTTTGGCTAGTATAATATGGTAATCTATACATTAACTATGAATCAAACTTAAGAAGCAATTGGCATTGCGTACTAATATATGTGTATAATTGGAGTATTCCTTAAACTTTTCCCTAATTTGATTGTAGACTTATCGTTTTCTTGTGTCTAATATCTCATGTACTTCTATAAAATAGTGTTAAAAGTTGTGTTAGTATAATTACTCTGCTAAATTTAGTCTTCAAGAAAGATAGAGAACAAAGTTTTATATTTCTCCTACTTGTTCTTGAAAGGTTTATCTTTACTTAATATGCATGATGAATAGAAATCTCAAATAAGTATCATATATATACAAATTTCAATGGTCTATTCATAAGCATGGTAAACATTTGGTAACAAGCATGTATTAAGGAGAAAAATTGTATCAAGAGGTAACCTAAGTAGATATGCTATCAAGAGAGATCCATGGTGTGGGCTTGTCCAGCGCTAAATAGTGGATTATAAAGAAATTCATGATATATGCTCTCAAACTTAAGGGAATGAGCCAAGTGAGCAATGTATATCAGCTATCCTTAATTTTTATTGACATACCTTATTGATGGAATTTTACAAAATTAAGATTCATTTTGCAAATAGTTAATGTTATTTACTTAAGTATTTTAGATAACCTACTGCAAATTGTCACAGTAAACATCACAAAAGTTCTAATAGAAAAAAGAGATTAATTTTTTAATAGCGTGAAATTGACTAGATGTTTTAAAGAGTGAGATCTTTTAACATGATCATCCACATGTAACAAATCTAAATTGTTCAAAATGATTATAAATACCCATCTTTCACTTTATTATATAAAAAAATATAGTAAACTTCTCTAAACTACCAACTTAAACTTTTAACTCAAAACTAAAGCTTTTCTTTTTAACTACATCCTTTTTAAAATTATTGCATTCTTTTTGTGTTATTATGTCTTAGTCTAATATGTTAATTCCTAATCCTAACACTTTTAAAAGGGTTCTAGGTAGGCTTGGCAATGACTAGAATAGGTCAGGCTTAAACCCAATTCCATCCCATTTGATTATTGTAAAATGACATTGTTTTGGTGTGAATGAATAAAATAACGTCATTTTAGTCTTAAGTTTCTTAAATTTACAGACCAAAATAATGCCATTTTGGATTATTATACCAATGATGTTATTTTACAATAAAACTTTAAGTAGTTTGGATTAAACTTTAGATCGACCCTCCAAACCCAACCCTGAACCAAAATCTAATCAATTCAAGCTTAGTTCGTTGACTTCAGGCAAACCAAGCTTCAATTGCCAAGTCTAGTTTTAGGATTTCAATAGTAACAAATTGATAAGGAGGGGAAAAGAGAAACAATGTTTAGTTATCATTCGTCATATGATAATAATAAGGTTTAAGGTTTAGAACTACATCGGTAGAATTAAAGTGGGCAGTTCTTAAGGGATGATGACATATTTCTTCATACCTTTTTATATAGTAATTAGGCATTTTCTTTCTTGTGAAAGGAATTGTTTCTCTATGCCTAATAATAAATTCAAGTGTGGAATGAAACTTTTCCTAAACAATTTCTATTACTAAATAATAGATGAGACAAGTTTGTCACTAAGTCAACTCCGTCCTCATTCTTGTGTCTTATCTCTTTTAGGATTGGCAAAGGACTTTTTCCTATTGACCCCGGTCGAGTTGGATTCAAGTTGATTTTCCATTTCTAATCTCTTTTTCTTAAATAGCCTGTCATTAAATAAATGTTGAGCTCACTATAGAACTCTTTCGGTTTATGTTCCAATTCTACTCTTTGGACAAACTTCTAAGTTGGTATAACTTAGAAGTTCTGCCTGAGATGAGTCTTAATAATCCATAAAAAAGGATGCATGGATGGAATAATAACTAACTATTTCTTTCTTTGGTTGATAAGAATGATTGGGGCTTTAAACAAACTTGAGGAAGTTAGACTTAAGCATCAATAAAAGAAACAGGTCAAATGTCCTTCTAACCTGCTACTTCTAGTAGATTTTGATAATCCATTCTAAAAGAGGAGTTATTGGAGCAAGATCCCTTCTTAAAGGCTCACGTAACAAATTAACAAGTTTGTAGGTTTTATAAACATAGACCTTTAACTTTTTGTAGATAATTCAAGCATTAACACTATGTGTATTTTACAATGAGGGTCTACATAAGCTCATCTTCTCAACTTGTAATAAGGATAATGCCTATTAGAAAAAGGAAAAGAGTGACACTAGAGAAGCTCAACCAGTCTAAAAAGTGACTCTTGTTGGCCTAGTAATTTGCATTAATCTAGATTTAATAATGTGAAGAAGGCAATGAACCCTCTAGAGGCCTCTACTAAGGATGCTCAAGCCACTTTTTTCCTTAACATGTAACTTCTAAGGACAAGGGAAAAGAGTAACGATCACAATTATATATATTTCCCCTACTTATTCTTATAAAGTTTTTCTTTACATAGATGATTAGAATTCTCAAAAAACTCCCACATGAATCTAGATTTTAGTAGTATATCTACAATTATAGGAGGCATTATATGATAAGGATGTAGTGAGGAAGAAAATGTATATCAAAATCTAACTTAAGAAATTAGGTTATTAAATAAGATTTAGGGTGTGGACCTATCTGGTGCAAATATAGACTATTAAAAAACTTAGGATATGGATCCTCTAACCTCAAAAATGGCTTAAATGATCAATATACATCATATAGTTATTTTTTTTATTTAGTATGTACTCTGAACGTTAGCAATAAATCTAATATAGGGCTAAATTTGTTAGACCTCCCTGTCATTTGGTATATTATCAATGTATTCCTTAACTTTTAAAAACTATCAATAATCTCTATAATTTTGGTTTTATAATACTTGTCTCCCCTGCTATCAATTTTCGTTAGAAACTCTAACTACAAAATCCAAAATGATGTTGTTTTTAATACGTGACATTACATGTTGCACTACATGATGTTGTTTTTAAGTTTGTTGTTAGAGCTTATAATGGAATTTGATAGTAGGGGGGCATGTTTTATAAAACTAAAATTATAGGGAAATTATTGATAATTTTTAAAAGTCGAGACATATTAATAATATGTCAAACCACAGGAGGGTCCAACAAAGTTTACCCTTTAATATATTATACAACAAGCATGTTAATACTCTTATAAAGTGTAGAATAAAGTTGTCTAAATTTATTGGACAAAAGAGAGAAGATCCAACATTGTTTAAAAATTTTGTGAGAAATCTAACATACATGACTTACTCAATACCAAATATGTTATTTTCAATTTGACTTTATTAGTCGTTTTATGAATATGCCCTCTAAAATTTATATAAAAACAATCAAAAGAATTTTCTGTAACATGAAACGTGCTATTGACTATGACATGTTTATTCATCTCTAAAAAATATAATTTAATCAAATTTTATGATAATAATTTTGCTATAAATCTTGATATTAGAAAACATAGTAGTGAATTATTTTTTAAAATAATACAATATCTTGGGGTCAAAAAAGCAATTTGTATTTAAACTTTCTACTTGTGAATCAGAATATATTTTAATTATTTCTTTTATTATATTAAAGAATTTCTTTTAAAATAAATCATTATTGATAATAAATCAATTCAATCTAACAAATAATAAAGTGTCTCAAGATAAAGCATGTATATGAGTACAATGTTTAATTTGAAAAGAAATTAATTTAGAATTCATGAAATCCTTTGATTAAATTACTAATGATTTTGTTAATAATCTAATAATGTTGAGTTATTTAAAAATTTATAGAATACGGATTATGATAAAATAAATACAAACACATCATATTCTTTATACAGATGTTGATATGTCATTTAAATTTTACCATTTTTATTTTTAGTATTAAATATTCTTTAATAAATAACTCTAGAATTGTCCGTTCACTTTATCTATATTCAGCTACAATAATATTGTTCCTTATTTGATCTATTCGATTGTTTGTGATTGTTTGGGAACCACCGTAGTTCTTCTCTAGCAACTAACTATTTCATCTCACCTTCTCGACTATGTACCCATTTAGAGAAGGCTTTACAGCCTTTGCCTGATGCCTAAAAGCCGACAGCCTTAATCCTTCACATTCTCCAAAAAAAATCTTTTCAAAGGACTAATGAATAACTAGCTTTGCTTCTGCTAGAAGTAGTACAACCTAAGCCTACCTAGGACCAGAAGCTTCGTCCATTTCCTGAACTTAAATCTTCCAACATTGCATTCAAAGTACCAATTCAAAATTGTCATCAATTATCCCTTGCTGACACAGAAAGGCAAAAAAATCGCTTTAAAACTTTGCACTGTTCTTCATTGACTATGCCTGACATCTCCGTCACCGCTCCTCACATTTTGGACGAGGACGGCAACACGCTGGCGACGAGGAAGGTTAAAAACCATGTGGACAACCCTTCCTCCTTTCGTGATGTGCTCATCTCCCACCCCACGGTGGATGATACTATAGAGGAGCTAACCCTAGCATCGATGTAAGCATGGAGGATGTGCTGCAAACAGTCACAGATGGAATTCCGATGATCACTTTCTCTGATCGGGTGCAACACCTCATAACTCAGTCGATGCGGCTAACAGTGGTAATGCGTTTACTAGAATGCAACATTGGATATCGGCTGCTCTATAACCGGATAATGAACCTCTGGAAACCTAAACGTGATATTAAGGTTATTGATTTGGAGAACGGCTACTATATAGTCCGTCTTTCCTCATTAGAGGATTACACGACAGCCCTGCTAAATGGCCCTTGGTTTGTCCAGGGGCATTATCTGTCTGTCTGGCCCTGGAGCCGCTCCTTCGATACCTCTGATGACCACATAGCTTCCATCGCGGCATGGATCTGACTGTCGGGCCTCCCCATCCAATATTATCAGCCTAATTTGCTCAAACCAATAGCGCAGCTGGAGGGCAAGTTCATCAAAGTGGACACCAAAACTGAGTCTTCCAGTCAAGGGCAGTATGCGAGAGTAGCAGTGGAGCTCGACCTTTAGACACCACTCCGATCACAAATTATCGTCGATGGGAAAATGTTGAAAGTCGAATATGAGGATTTGCCCATCATCTGTTACCGTTGTGGGAAATATGGACACGTCCGGGACCACTGCCTCGACTCGATCCCTCCGCCGGCACAAGGTCCTCCCCCAGTATTGAGTACAGCGACGACCCATACCACAGCCGCGAAGCTTCCCTCGGAGGCCTCCCCTACAGACCCTGGACTACTACCGAGGTTTACTTCAGAGACAACGTCGGAAACATATTCTACGTACGAGCCTTGGATTCATGGCCATAAGACAACCCGAGCTTCGCCAAAGTAGAACAAGAGCACCGCCATGACTGCAAGCTCCACCAAGCCCGAAGTTGTTGTGCGCCAGAGTAACGTCAAGTCCCTACCCAAGTCTCACTCTAGATTTGTCGTCTTGGGAACGTTACTAAGTATTGTTCCGCTCTTAAAGCCAAATGATATGCATCTTCAAGGCTATAAATCCTTTGCATTATTAGCTCTTTG
>JAOQMM010000009.1:321388-337133 GCA_027563515.1 Erythroxylum platyclados | reverse complement strand
CGCCTCTTGAAATTCTTTGAGGGTATTCATCTCCATAACTCGCAGGCCTATGTCATAGGGAGAGTTGTAGCATTCAGTGTTAAACCGCTTTACATATCTAAATACCAACTGTAAACGTTGTCAGATCTTCACATTGCCCAAGGACACTTTGATCTACCCTGCTCATGATTACCGGGGGTTCACTGTATGATACTCTATCTTAGCTCGCTCTTCAGTTATCTGAGCGTATTAATGGACGTGCTTATTCTGAACCATGGTGTGAGTTGCAGGTGAGCTCTGTTGAGGAAGAAATGCTTTATAATCCAAGACTCACAAAGGATGAGGTTCATCTTTTGCGTTCTTTTTTCTGTCTGCTATTTTTATGTGAATTGTTCTTGTATCTAATTGGTTCAATTGGTTTAATGCCTTTTGCCAGGAAACATTCAACACTATCATGGCAAGTAAGTAGCACCATCTCCTAAGCATTTGTTTTAAGGCTGATATTTCATATCTAGTCATTCAACAGTGAATTTAACACAAAATTTTCATTCACAGATTTGAATCTTCAGTATCCGAAGATGATTGATATAGCTGTTCCTGCAAACATGGTTTGTGGATTGCAAGATGTGTCTGCAAAGCCTGCTGAAGCCTTGTCCAGCTAAACATACTCTGGTACAGTTTACAAGCTGTTTTTGGATCAAAAGGGTGCAAATCTATGTTTACAAAATAATGGTGTTTTAATTCAATCGCTAACATGTAAAACGCATAATAATAATAGTAATAAGTGAAAACATATAAGACTTCCAAGTTAAAGTTTGTGCCATCCATTTCTCGTATCGTAGAATCTTGGATTTGCTGTATGTGGATCTTACAATACACTTATTTAAGTTCATTGAATATGTATCCTGCTACCAGCAAATATAAAATGGCCATTCTTGCTAATGCCTCTAAATGGTGCTTATCTTCTTCTTGGTATGCCTATATTTTCAATTGATGAAGTATTGAGCCAGACAAATATTAATAGTTGCGTAACAACATGGAAGATGCAAAGTGGATAGAGATGGAAAAGAGATCTCTGTTACATGACATGAACCTAACAATTAACTACACGTTGGAAGTCATTTGTGGAACAAACCGATAAGTGGAAGTGCTTGTATTTCACACGCAGCTATTTGAAAGTGATGCGATTGATGGAGCATTATATTATTGCATTTGCATTCTTTTACTAACCAGTGTCACATATTTATATCTTAAATTGTAATTGCTGCATCTCAAGACTCAATAAGAAGATCTAAATTTATTTTAACAACAAAACCCCTTTGACATTGAAATTTCGACAAGTTCACTAAAATCTGAAGGCAATTGCATATATTTGGTGTTGAAATTCTCTCTACATTTTATCTACATAGAGATACTAATGCAATTTGTATAATTTATTTTTAGTGTATCAAGAAAGTAATATATGTAATATTTAAGATTTAACATATAAAAAATTTTTGGATTGAATAAATTTTCAAAACATTAAAGTTTTTTCTATTTTATCGTGGAGCTAGATGATATAGTGGAAAGTATATTTCAAAGTCGAAAGTCTAATAAAAAGTGTAAGAATTAAGGATTTTTTTCTATATTTGAAATTTGAAAATATGTTCCAAAGACCAAAGTCCAATAAAAAGTGTCAAAATTAAGAATTTTCCTATATTTGTATAAGTTGAAAATGAGTTTCTCACACACTCACAAATTATTATAAAAATAATCACTATTTTTAATAATGAGGTCACTTGTTATTTATTCACTTTATTATTAAAATATTATATATTTTCTCTCTAATTCTTGTTGACTTGAACATCTAAATCAAATGATAAAAGTTATTTGGGCACTTGATTTTGCAACACTTTCAAAAGGAGCTCCTGTAGACAAAACATGTAGTAATCTTAACATTAGATTTTTGAACCCAAACATAAACTCAAAGAATTTTGAAGTTCATAATAAATACATACATATCCTTTGATGCCCACGATGTAGTTATAAATAGTTGATTTAAATAATTATATTATTCGTTCTTAAATCGCACATAAGAAAGAGGGTAAATTGTGTGTATTCACTTTTTTCTCTCTCTCTATTTCTAAACTAATAAATGAATTGCCTATTCTAATAAGTGATAATGACAAATTCATATAAGATAATTATAAAGCATCATAATAATAATAATTAAAGAGAGTAGGAAAAAAGTGACAAAATTAATTTATAGTATTTAAGCTAAATAACCCTTGACCTATATCCACTCTCCAAGGTCCACTTAGGAATGTACTATCTTCTTCCTTTAATTGGTGAAGAACAATCCTCTATGCAACATCTTCTTTATCATGTGTGAAGAAAAACCTTTATAATCGTCTTGCTTTGCCAAAAATAGAAAGCAATCATTTACAAATCTTGCTCAAGATCAAAAGGAACCCTTACAATGTCTATCCTAAGTAATTTCTTTGATTGTAATAATTATACAACTCAAAAACTTCTTTTCATGCTCACACCAATGAACAAATAATTAATATGCGTCATATAATGCTCACATGCAGGCTCTAATCTCTTAAAGCTCTTAGCAACCTTTTAGTATGCCTAACTTACCTCTCACAACTCATATATAGTTTATTTATACTCAAAATAATCTAAAATAGTCATTAAAAGTAACATTGGTCAACTATTTTGGCATATTATTCGACCACTGTGTACATCTATAAACTAATGTGTCATATTAGTCAACCAATATGGTCATAAATTAATAATACATATTTTTAAAGGTAATTGTTTATTACACTGCCACGCTAGTGAATTGGTCTATCCAAAATCTTAATATTGGTCACTTAAATCACCACATTGATCAACTAAACTTTTTGAAACAAGTTTTTATACCTTTTCAATTCATTTTAGAGATTGAAATACGAATATTTTCCAAAACCACTTCAAAAGTTCCCCCAAAATTTATTTAAATATAAAGATATTTTCTTTAAAGATTAAAAAAATTTTCTCTTAATTATGAAATGATTTACACAATATGCCTGTACACAAATGATCATATAATTATTAAGACCCTAATTCATTGAAATAACCAAGATAAGATTACATGAAGGATTATAATGATTTGCTTAAGTCTTAATATGCTTAATTCCTCCTTATTATTGGTTCTTCACTTAAATTGTACATGTGCTTCCCTTTTCTCAATTTCTTCATTTGTTGATTGCTCAATTGATTCAATTGGCTCCTTTCCTCATTTTACCATTTCATTGAGTTTGATCTTTCACATATTATCTTTTTAATATCACCAACATTAATATTAACATGTTTTTTTATGATGAAAATTATGAGTTAGGACCTAACTTCGTTCAAAACATATGATTAGAGATCATAAACTCATATCTCTCTTTGTTTTAATAAGAAATTGAACCAATAGTCCTGCCTCCTCTTCCCTTACAACCGCCTTTAGGCCTACTTCCTCCTTCCTTATAAGTGCCTTTACACTTTGAACAAGCAGTTTGCCATCAATAATCAGGAATGTACAATAACAACTGTTAGATATAACCAAGGCTTATAATCTAAGCTTGCAGCCATAGAAACTTATAAGATCAAATCTAAACCATCTTATAGTATTTAATAAGTGAAACCAATATTAAATGAGGCAATACCATAACTAACCCTCATTGTGAAAAATGTCTACAAATTAGAAAAATATCACAGGCTACCCACAACATACCACTATAGACCTACATTACCTAATATGTCATAAAAGCATAACTAAGAGCCTATATATAATGATTTTGATAACCTTTTTATAAGGATCATTTTTCTCAAATATCTGCTATTAAAATTCAAGCTACCACCATTAGAGCCTACAATGGTATGACAAATTCATATGAATATAAATTACAGTTTAGGGAAATGATAGATCTACTTGAGGCATAAAAAGTAATAAAGTGTTACACTTTCTCATTTATATTAACATGTGTGATAAGAGATTGGTATCAAACACTCATCAGTGGTTTAAGTGCAACCTTTAAATAACTAAAAATTGATTTGATACTCATTTTTTTTTAGAAATCAACCTATACCATATAACTTAGAAACTTTATTTGAGATAACAAAAAAGTCAAATGAGACCTTCTAAGATTACATGAGACTATTCAGTTTAGAAATTACATAAATACTTAGTCTCAACCTTTATTACAATTATTGCTTTTGAGACAAGTTCGAGAGACATCAATCCTTATAGAAATCATTGCAGATGGACAAGGTGTATACCTTAGAAGAGGTTTAAGAAAGGAGTAGAAGATACATCAATTTGGAGGAAGTTGAGTTGACTATAGAATATTGAATTAGGTCTCTAAAACATGGACAGCATTTTGGTCATGGAGAGTTGTACATATTTCATATTGAAGAGAAATTACCTTACAAGTCTACTAGAGGGAAACAAGACTACTAAACACCTAATGAAAGATGGTAGGTCTAAAGAAAAACCATAAATGAAACTGCCTACACTGTATATGTCCATGAATCAAATTTTGAACTTTACTAGGGAATGACCTAGTGAAACCCCTTGATCAATTCCATCAACGAAGAAATCTAGACAAAGTTATTGTAGATTCCATTGAGATTATGTCCATAACTTCAAAAAATTACAAGATTTTAGGTGAACCATAAATGGAATCTTATAATGAGGAGACCTAGAATAATTTCTTAGAAAGGACATATATTTTTATACATGTAGACATCCATCATAAGCATAAGACTTGATAATGCTTATAGGTAGGTTGAAGACCCCAAACTAGAGGAGAGGAGAAGGAAGATCTACATGAGTCATTAACATGATTTTCGAGGGAGATAACACTTATATCAAATCTTAGTTAAAGAAGTAAACTCTATAATAGAAATATAAATCAAAAGATGACAAACAAGATGGTAGATTGTGTTTGATAAAGAGGATATGTCATGCCAATGTAACCTTCATAAAGACGTGATGGTCATAAAAGAGAACATTACAAACTTTAAAGTTAAATAAACCTTAGCGGATAATGGAACCTTTATTGATATTCTTTTCTAAGAGGCCTTTAAAGCAATATGACTAGAATTGTGACAACTTTGTTAAATATATTTTACTTTGATTGAGTTTAAAGGAGACTATGTCCTTCCTAAAAATAAAATAGATCTTCCAATTACAATTGGCCATTGCCCTATATACATCCCCAAGATGGTAGAGTTCCATGTCATACATAAGCCCTTTGTTATAGATATCTCGTCACCATATTAGTTACGTATAAAGTTCCCAATTGAGATAGGCATAGGAGAAGTCTAAGGGGATTATGAAGTTTTAAGAAAGTGCTATGTGGATTCTCTAATAGTTAGTAATTTTTGGAATAAAAAAAGACCCATAATCGTCAGTTACTATTTGTTGGAGCAAAAAAGACCTGTAGTAGCCGTAGCAGTAGTAAAAAATAAGTCATTTTTTTTATAGATATCTTGTCACCATATTAGTTGCTTATAAATTTCCCAATGAGAAAGGTATAGGAGAAGTCTAAGGGGACTATGAATTTTTAAGAAAGTGCTATATGGATTCTCTAATAGTTTGTTTGTTGGAATGAAAAAAACTCGTAATTGTTAGTTATTATTTGTTGGAACAAAAAAAGATATACAATGGCAGTAGCAATAGCAACACAGTAGTAGTAGTAATAAAAAGTTAAGTCTATTTATTAATCGTTAGTTACTATTTGTTGGAATAAGAAAAGGCCTGTAATAGTAGTAGCTGTAGTCGTAGTCGTAGTAAAAAGATAGTTTATTTATTTATTTATATCTATTTATTTATTTATCTTATTTAGTTAAATGAGTTGTCAAAAAAGAAGAATCCACTTACAGAGAATGAAAACAGGAAAGAAGTCATAAAAGAAATTTGAGAAGTTCACGTCATAACAGGGTACTACGAATAAGATTCAATATGAATGAAGAGCAACATACCAAAATGGTACAATTTTTAAAAGAACATTATGAGGTTTTAATATGGTCACATTCAGAAAGAAAAAGAATTGAGCCACACATAACATCATATATATTGAATATGAGACTTGTAGCTAAACTTATGAAATATAAGAAAAGAATATTTAGGAAAGGTTGACAATAGCCAGTGTATGAAGATATGAATAAACCTTTAAGTTTAGGCTTCATTAGGGAGGTGATATGCGTATATTGACTCAATAAAGTGGTTATAGTGAAAAATTCAATTTTATTGACATATACTCAAGTTATCACTGGATCTACATAATGAAGGCGATGAAGAAAAAATAACATATTATTAAAAGATGATGTCATTCATACTAAAAAATACAAGGGTAAACAATCAAAGGCTGGTAAGTCCCATGTTTCATGGACATATTAAATGAAATATAGAAGTTTATATGGATAATATGATCGTTAAAATGAAATCAAGGAGAGATTACTTAGTGAACTTGCAATAATGCTTAAAGGTTGCTGAACTAACGAAGATTCCAATTGATATTCTGATAATAATAAAACATAATTGCTACTAATGTGTTTATTATTTTGATGAAAAGAAATATTAAAAAAAATGAAGCCATAAATTTAAGAAGATAGTGTATGAAGTTGAATAAGAGAAGTTGAAGTTTACAACTAATGAAATGAAGATCTGAACAAGAAAAAAAGAAGATCAAGGTTCATCAAGGTTATTTTACATTTTGTATTGTTATTTGTAATCTTACTTCATTAGTTTGATGATCCGAAAAGCTCACCATATATAAATATTTCATTTTACTTTATTGTGTGAATCTTTAAATTCATCAAGAGGCATTGAGGCTTTTGATTTTAATACAAAAGTATCTTAATCCTTTAAATAATCTTTGGGAACATTTTAGGAAGTGTTTTAATCATATTTGGATTAAAGAAATTGGTTTTGAGCATTTGAGGTTGTTAAAATCATGGTTTTTGGGTTATTGATCGACTTATATGGGTTAGTAGTCAACTAATATAGGTTAAAGTTGTTAAATTTGATGTATCGTGAGTTTGTAGTAACAATGATTAATGTCTTGTTTGAACAATATGTCAGGTTAATGGTCAATCAATATAGCTTAAAGTTGTTAAATTTGATGTATCATGAGTTTGTAGCAACATTGGTTAATGTATTGGCATATTAGTTGACCGTTATGTATACTAGTAGATAAGTGCCCAATAGCTAGTGAATCTAGTGCTATATACTGGTCGAGCAGTGCACTATATATAGCTATTGTAATAGCTAGTTCTTGGCTCCCATGACTATTTTAGGTCCCAAAACAATATAAATATGTGTTTTCTCAATGTTTTTAGCATCAAGAAGGTTTTTAGTGTTGTAAACAAATATTTTAAAGAGTTTTTCAATAATTTGAGAACTATTGTGTCATATTTGTGTGAGTGAGCCAATTTAAGTTATCAAATGAATAAGATACTTTTGAGTTTTAATCTTTTGTCAGGGCGTTGGATATTGTACTTAGCAGTGTTTTAAGTGGGATTAAGTTTCTTCTTCACTTTATAAAAAGATTATAAGAAAGGTCTCTCTTTACTAAGAAAGATTATACAAAGGTTATTCTTCGTTTTGAAAGAATAATTATAGTAGAATTCTAAGAAGAGTCTTGGGAGTGGACATAGGTAAGGGTTGTTTATGAAAACACTATAAATCGATTTGCATTCTCACTTCCCTATCTTCTTTAAATTATTTTTAAATTGTTTGATTAATTTATATTAAGCAATTTCCTAACACATATTTATATTGATTGTTGTTAATTGAACACATTATTTAGAAAAAAAATTATTGAATTTTGTAAACACCCAATTCACCCCCTCTTGGATGCTATTGGGGACTAGTGGAGGCATTAAAGAAGTATGAAATAAAGCTAAAACCTAAGAAGTATGCGCTCGAAACTTCTAGTAAAAAGTTCTTAAGATTCATGGTGAGATAGAGGGGTATTAAAGCTGTCCCTCAAAAGATTAGGGCAATCATCAACATAAACTACCAAAGGCCTTAAAGGAAGCACAAATCAACACTTATAAAATAGCAAGCTTATCTTGTTATCTTTACAAGTATGCCAAAAGGTATCTCCCATTCTTTAAAATAAAGCAAAATAAAAGATTGAATGAAACAACGAATGTTAACAAGTGTTTGAGGATATGATAGACTACATGAAAATCTACCACTCTTGAAAATAACAAAATTTCTAATGATACATCTCCATCACAATAAAAGAATTTAATTTAGTTCTAGTCCAAGAAGAAGAACATTAGAGGTCTATTTATTATTTAAACAAGATCTTCTAAATCTCATAAACCAAATATAGCCAAATAAAGAAAGTAGTGTTAGTTATTTCACATTGGCAAAAAAAATTGAGTCTAAATTTTCATACTCATTATATTGTTGTTATGTCAAATTTGCCAATGTGACAAATCTTATACAAACTCAAAATGTTAAGAAGGAAGATCAAGTAGTTGGTAAAACTTAACGAGTTTAAGATCAAACTTGCTCTACAAATAGTAGCAAAATCTCAACTACTAGTCAACTTTTATGCATGTCTGTATATAATCAAAGAAAGGAAGTGTCCAAGAGAGAATATTAACATTCGCTTTCTCCATCCTTAAGACTATACCATTAACATAGGAAATTCTCTTTTCAGTCTTCCCCCTTCCCTTGTCTGGTGTCTACAGTGTCAACAACTGCACAATACAAACTCTCTTTCCTTGTGTAGTCAAAGATAATAGAGTAACATATTTCCCTTTTAAAAGCTACACAAAGTAAAAACTTTGGCTTAAGCAAGTGCAGCTCTGAATCTATGTCACACATTATCAAACAAATAATAAGTATTGTAAGTACAAAATCAAGCATAAAACAGAGAAGAAGAAGAAAGAGATCTAACTTGAAGAACCAAAAATGATAATTAAAAAAATCAACAAAAATGATAAAGAAAAAGGCTTCTTAACTTTTATTATTATTTTGTTTCCTAAGCTAAATAGCATTCATTAGAGAAGTCTTTGTATCTGTTCTCACGTGAAACCGCATTTTTCCGCCAACTCCTTTTCATCTTCAAAGTCGAAACCTTGATTCTTAAAAATGCAACAGCTTCAGACTTGAAGAAGAAGAAGAAGAAGAAAAACCCTTAAGACTGTACCTTTCTCTTTGATTTTCCATTTTTTTTCTTTTTCCATACGTCTCAAGTACTTCGGACATCTATGTTAAACTCATTCTTTTCCATCTCCTTCCGTTATCCTGTAAATCCTCTCCTATTCTCCAAGCTTCAATTTCTTTTATTTTTTCATTTAATTCTTAGAGAACTTTTCAACTAAGTTGTGAATTTTCTCATCTGGGTTTTCATGTTTTGTTGCCTTGTTTATTGATTTTGGATTCTCTTTCTGACCAAACAAGAAAGAATCTTTGCTATGGTGTCCGAGCTGTCGAGACCCATGATTGCAATATGAATATGAATTCAAATATTTCCCCTCTTACAGTGCCTGACCATATGAGCTCCAATGCAGTTTCTTCATCAGCAATGAAAACTAACTGTGTGTTGGCGGTAATTCTTGACTATTAGGTGTCTGGCGAGGGTAGGTGGTTTAGGCTGAGATGAGTAGAAGAATTAAGGAGATAGAATAGAAGAGAGAGACAACAGTAGAGATGAGAGAGAGAAAAGATGTTCGAAAATATCTTCTTGTCCTTCTTTCATTATGACGTTACAATATATGGAGTGTTCTGTAACAGAATAACAAACTTTTGTTTTGTTTTTGATTTATTTAATAAAGTCCTGATATTTTGAAGGAAAACGCTTGATTCTAGAACCTTTCCGAATTTCAGCAGTAGACTAAGGCCCAAAAGGTGGAGTTGTCTCAGATGGATTTGTAACATTATTTCCCTCTTTAGAAACAACCTTATCCTCAAGGGAAAAATGAGGAAAATCACGCTGGATCTCATGAACTGGTTCCCATGTAGCATCAGAATCAGGCTGAGATTCCCATTGGATTAAAACCTGTCAAACTGGCTGGCCTTGTTGAAGAATTTGACGAGAACCTAAAATCTTGGCAGGAACCACTGCTGGTTTGTCATTCACAAAAACAGAGGGAAGTGGAGATTGTTGAATAGAAGGATCTCCTCTGTAGAGCTTGAGTTTGGAGATATGGAACACATTATAGATTTTGGCAGTGTCAGGTAGAGCAAGACGATACGTCACTGGTCCAATGTGAGCTAGAATTTGAAATGGGCCATAGAAGCGCCTAGCCAGTTTGTTGGATTGGCGATGAGCTAGAGTGGATTGACGATATGGTTGCAACTTAACAAAGACCCAATCTCCAACTTGGAAAGTGGCCTCGCGGCGACCAGAGCTAGCTTGATTACATATTCTGGTCTGAGCTCGCGATAAGTTTTCCCGCAGAGTAGTCAAGATAGATGTGCGAGAACGCAGGAGTTCATCAATTGAAGCCACGGAAGATGTGCCGGCCACATAATCTAAAAGAGATGGAGGTGCTCTACCGAAAACTACCTCATATGGGGTCATTTTAATAGCTAAATGCCAGGAGGAATTATAGTGCCATTCAGCCCATGGAAGGAAAGATAGCCACTGTCGAGGGTGGTCAGCCACAAAGCACCGCAATTAATCTTCGAGACAATGATTGAGGACCTCTGTTTGGCCATCCGTTTGTGGATGGTATGCACTACTGGTGGCAAGGGTAGTGCCTTGTAGACGGAATAACTCTTGCCAAAAAGAGCTCATGAAGGTAGGATCACGGTCCGAAACAATAGTGGAAGGCATTCCGTGGAGCCGTACTATATCCTTCACAAACACATCAGCAATAATTGGAGCTAAAAAATTAGGACCTAAGGCTAAAAAATATGCATGCTTAGTGAGTCGGTCAACTACCACGAGGATGACAGACATCCCATGTATTAATGGTAAATGGGTGATAAAATCCATTGAAATTGAATCCCAAATTTTACCCGGAATAGGAAGAGGTTACAGCAAACCTTGAGGGGCCTGATTGAAGGGCTTGACTTCTTGGCAAATAGCACATTTGGGTACAAAATCCTTAACTGACTGACGTAACTTGGGCCAATAAAAAATAGAAGAAATGCGAGTGGTGGTTCGTTGAATTCCAGCATGACCCCCTATCGGTGAGTTATGAAACTCGATTAAAATCATGGGCTGGAGAGTTGATTCGAGAGGAACGAGGACCTGATTCTTATAGAAAATCAACCCCTCTTTCAAAGAATGGTCGGGATAGTTGGCAGGTGATGTTTGAATAGACCGATATAATTCAGCAGAAGAGGAATGTGTGTGAATGAATTGTCGCAGAGTTTCACATAAAGCAAGTACTGGCTTAGAGGCAATTTGTAAGGCCTAAAAAGTGGTAGAAGGTAACTTGGAAAGCGCATTAGCAGGCCCATTTTTCGAACCCGGTCGAAAGATTATCTTAAAGTCATAACCAAGGAGTTTAGTAAGCCATTTGTATTGTTCGGGGGGTTTGCACTGTTTGATTGATCAAGGATCTCAAACTTTGGTGATTTGTTTGAATGGTGAAACGGTGGCCAAGGAGATAACGATGCCACTTCTTAACTGCCTCTGTGATAGCATACATCTCGCGGGCATAGGTGGAGGCCGCTTGAAGTTGAAGTGGTAACTGTTTACTGAAGTAGGCAATTGGGTGGCCCCGTTGTTGAAGGATCGCACCAATGCCAAAACCAGAAGCGTCAGTTTTCATCGTAAAGGGTTCTCCAAAATTTGGTAAAGCTAATACCGGAGTGTGTGCTAATGACAACTTGAGGTCCTTGAAAGCAGCTCGAGCTTCTAGGGTCCAGACAAATGCATTCTTGAGAAGAAGTTAGGTTAGAGGAGCGGCAATGGAAGCATAATTAGCGACAAATTTTCTATAGTAGCTGGATAAACCGAGAAAGCCATGCAAGCTCTTCAAAGAATCAGGCAAAGGCCACTGTTGTATGGCAGATATCTTATCTGGCTCAACACTAACTCCTTTAGCAGAAACCTTTTGCCAAGGTAGCTGATTTCGTCACACCCAAAGTCACATTTGGACAATTTAACAAATAGGGAATGAGTCTGCAAGGTCATAAAAACTGATTCCAAATGTTGAAGGTGAGTATCCCAATAAGAGCTATATATTAAGATATCATCAAAGAAAATTAATACAAATTTACGCAAAAATGGCTTGAAGACCATATTAGATGGGACATTAGATAGGCCGAAGGGTATGACAAGAAACTCATAGTGCTCTTCATGGGTACGAAATGTTGTCTTCTCCACATTTGGTGGGTATATGCGAACCTATTGATAACCAGAGCGGAGGTCCAACTTAGAGAACATAGAAGCACCATGAATCTCGTCCAATGATTCATCAACAGTGGGAATAGGAAATCGATCCTTTACTGTTACCGCATTAAGTGCGCGATAATCTACGCAAAATCGCCATGACCCGTCTTTATTTTTCACAAGGAGGACTGGAGAGGAAAAGGGACTAGTGCTAGGTTGAATGATTCCATCAGCAAGCATTTCTCCCATAAGTCTCTCAATCTTGTTTTTTTGGAAGTGAGGATATCTATATGGCCGTACGTTTATAGGGGAAGTATCAGGTAAGAGAGGGATTTTATGGTCAAGTGGTCTGGGTGGAGGTAGTCCTTTGGGGTTGGTAAATACTATTTGGAAGGTGGTCATAAGAGTATGTAAAGCTTGGACGAAAGACGAAGGAGCTGTGTTGCTAATATTGGGGACGAAAGGTTTAGTGGGTAGGTCAATGGTTAAATGGTAAAAGTAGGCTATGGATTCGGTTCGAGTGGAGCAACGAAGAGGGCTGTGGGTTATATGGGAAAAACTGGGTTGTTGTAAGCCCTTGAAACGAATCTGATGACCCCCGATAGAGCATTCCATCCACAAGTGCTTGTAATAAAAAATGACTGGGCCAAGTTGGGCCAGCCACTGTACTCCCAATACCAAATCAGCTCCATAGATGGGTAAGAGGAAAAGGTCAACGTGAAACGTGGAATCATCCAACTTGATCGGGGTTTGCATACTCACATCGCACACCCAACCGATTCACCATTGCCAACGGTGACTGTGAGGTGAGGGGAGGGTTGCACGGTGAGTCCTAGGTGAGAGGCAAGACGGGATTAAATGAAGTTATTGGTGGAACCCCCATCAATCAGAACCATTACTTGTTTGCCATGAACAGTACTAGAGAGCTTTAAGGTGGAGGGAACAAATTGTCCCGTAAGAGCATGGAAGGAGATTTGTGGGATTTCAGGTGGGGTGAGGAGTGATGTTTCAGGTGTGAGTGAAGGTTGGGAATCAGGGAGTGGGGGTGGGTCAAGTTCTACCAATTTCTCTTCAGTGTCAACTTCCGCCAGTAAACAAAGGAATTGCGGAGGCTTACAGCAATGCCCAGGTACAAATCGCTCATTGCAATTAAAACACAATCCTTTTTCTCATTGGGCAGCCATCTCTGCAGGAGTCAATCTTTTGAGAGGTAGGGTCACAGGTTTGGGAGCGGAAATGATGGCAGTTGATGTGTTGGTTTGGGTGTTAGAGGTGGTTAAGTGAGTGTTTGGTGTAGTGGTGGAGATGGGTTTGTGGAAGGAAGGTTTAGAGTAGGATGGTTTGGAAGCATTGAGTTTATCTTCGATGAGTTTTGCCATACCCACAACATCTGGTAAGGTTTGGGGTTTGAGGAGGAATAACTCCCGTTGAATATCAGCCTTCAGTCCTGACAAGAAGCAATTGAGCAAATTAGTGCTGCTCAAGCCCTGAATACGAGTGGAGATGGCTACAAAATCAGACATGTAGGCTTCCACCGTGGTTGTTTGCTTCAACTTATACAATTGTGCTTCGTGGTTCACAAAAGAAGAAGGCCCAAACTTGAGTTCCAGTTGTCTTGTAAAAGCTTCCCATATAGACAACTGACGAGTAGAGTGCATCCAATAGAACCATTGTAATGCCTGTCCAGACATGTAAAATGCGGCAACTGTGAGTTTCTGCTCCAGTGGAGTCCGATGATAAGCAAAGAAATGTTTGATTTGGAACAACCAACCCAGTACATTATCCCCTGAAAACAGAGGTATTTCCAGCTTGGGCAACCGGAGGGTATTTGTGGGTAAAGTGGGGAATTGTGTGGCAGAATCCGGTGGTGGAGGGGGTGGTGGAAAAGATAAGTATAAGGATGAAGGCATGGGTTGATGTAGGGATGGGGCATGCAAGGTTATTAGGTGAGAAGATAGTAAGGGTAGAAGAGGTTGCTTTTCCAATTTGGTCATTTTAAGTTGGAAGTTCATTCATAGCCGATTGTTGACTTTGGACAAGTTGTTGTAGGGCCTCAAAAGAATCAAATTGTTTGGAAAGTTGCTCCGTCACCTTAGAAAGCTGCTCTTCCATGGCTGATCTGGCACGGGTGGTCACTCCCTCCGTCATTTTGGGGGCTCTCAATGAAAGCACCAAAAATGTTGGCGGTAATTCTTGACTATTAGGTGTCTGGCAAGGGTAGGTGATTTAGGCTGAGATGAGCAGAGGAATTAAGGAGAGAGAATAGAAAAGAGAGACAAAGGTAGAGATGAGAGAGAGAAAAGATGCTGGAAGATATCTTCTTATCCTTTTTTCATTATGACGTTATAATATATAGAGTGTTCTGTAACAAAATAAGAACAAACTTTTGTTTTGCTTTTGATTTATTTAATAAAGTCCTGATATTTTGAAAGAAAACACTTGATTCTAGAATCTTTCCGAATTTCACTAGTCTAAACAAACGGTGAAACTACACTTGAAGCATATGCCTATGAATGAAGAATCCAAGGTTAACGAATTATTTGTAAAGTCTGCAACTCAGGACCCGGCCAGAATCCAGAATTTGCAGATGAGGATAGTAGAGAAGAAGAACCAAAATGCCATTTCAAGGTTGAAAAAAGAGAAGGTGAAGCCTCTGAAGGAGTTGGGGCACGTAATTCTGCCGGCAGCATTATCGGAGTCTTATGCAAGTGGAGTGTCCAGCCAGCTCATAGCAACTCTGGAGTCGGGAGTTAGTCTTGGGTCCGGAGAGTATTTCATGGATGTGTCCCCTGCTAAGCACTTGTCTTCGATTCTTGATACAGTAGTGACCTCAATTGGATTCAATGTGTCCCTTGATGTGATTGTTTCGAGCAAAATTGGGCTTATTACGATCATAATCATAAGGAGTCTACTTCTTATAGGAGCATAAGCTACCGCGATACTCGTTGTCATTTGGTTTCATCTCCTGATCCTCCTCAGCCTTGCAAGTCTGAGAATCAGACATGTCCTTGTTACTACTGGTACGGTAATAGCTCTAACACAACAGGTGATTTTGCTCTTGAAACATTTACGCTTAATCTGACATCATTTACTGGGAAATCGGAACATAAGCGGGTGGATAATGTGATGTTAATGTGATGTTTGACTGTGGCCACTGGAATAGAGGGTTGTTCCATGGCGCTGCAGGGCTGTTAGGACTTGGAAGAGGGCCTCTTTCCATTGTTTCTCAAGCTTCAGTCTCTATATGGTCATCGTTTTCTTATTTACTTAATTTATAGATAATTTAACAACTAAAATTTTATTTATAAATTAATATAATTTAAATTATTAAATAAATTTTATTAAAAATTTATATATTTTGAAAATATTTTTAATTTAAATTATACTTACTAATAATTATTAAAATAAATTTTTATTTTAAAAATAAAACTATTCATAAT
>JAOQMM010000009.1:293984-307338 GCA_027563515.1 Erythroxylum platyclados | reverse complement strand
CAACAAGAACTCAAAACACAAAGAAGATAGAGAGCGTGGATTGAGAGAGGGTAGATGACTGTCAATGGAGAACAAGAACTCAAAAGGCTGAGAAGATAGAGAGCGGGGATTGAAAGAGAAGCAGTGAATCTTACATTAAGTGGCTTGGCTTGGCTTCAAGCTTAGCCACTTAATATAAAACATTAAACACGAAATAGCGTAAACGTAGCAGTGAAAATTTAGCCTTGAAATTTTGTAACTAAATGACCACGTTTCAGTATTAGACATGGAAAGACAATAAGATTAGACAGAAGATCTGTCCTCAAAGAAAAAAGAAAAGGGAAATATATTGAACGAAGAGGAGGAGGAAGTTTGGTGTACTGGTACAAACAAGGGCTCACACCTAAAACTACCAAGTAAGAAGACCAACCAACCAACCAGACCATTTGGGTGACAATGTGTGGAATGGTGGTAGGTGGTAGGTATGAATTTATTTATAGCCTCAAAGGACACGTCTTTCTCACTACCGATTTACCGAGGGAGGTATCTACACACCTGCTACTACTGTTGCTACTGCTACTATCAAATTTCCTGCTAACTTCCCTCGTCGAAGATATCCTACTCCTGATCGTTTTCATATGGCCCAAGAAGTTGTAAACCCGGAAGACCAGGTTTCCCAAATTTCGGTTTTTTATTACCAAAGATTCATTCTTTGGTTTCCGTGATTTAAATGTGTAGTCTTTGTAATTGCTGTTTAGGTTGTTCTTGGAGAAGAAGTAGAAAGAGTTAGGGTGATCACGTTGAACAGACCACGGCAATTAAATGTCATTTCATCAAAAGTGGTATGTTTCACGTTCCCTACCCCACCCACGATTTTATGATTCCTTGTATTCCATGTTGTTTCTCTCTTTGATGACAGGTTTCTCTGCTCGCCGAGTTCCTAGAGAAATGGGAAAAGGATGACAAAGCAGAGCTTATACTAATAAAGGCTAGTTTTAATCGACTTTTCGAATCCATTTCCCTTTTTTGTTATTTTGGGAATGAGTTCGTTTCTGGATATCTTGCATAGCTATATTAAATACCCTCTCTCCATGCCACCTTCCGTGTGTAATCCAGTGAGAAATTTCTAGAGATGCTTAAAGTCCATAATGGTGTTCTGGTGCTTTGTGCAGGGTGCTGGACGGGCCTTTTCCGCTGGTGGGGACTTGAGAATGTTCTATGATGGAAGGGCATCAAGTAATTGCTCTGTCTCAAAAAGAACTATTGGATTCTTCTTTTACTGCGCCTTCAACTATTCTTCTTTCATCTACCATAAGCCTTCCCAGATGTTCTAAAAATGAAAATTTCAGTTTTAGTATTTGTATTTACGAAGGATCTGTTGATGCGCTGGTTTAATGCAGAAGACTCTTGTCTTGAAGTTGTTTATAGAATGTACTGGCTTTGCTATCACATTCACACATACAAGAAAACTCAGGTACCACATTGGACCGTACATCGTACTTAAGTTCTTATGCCCTTTATACGTTTCGATAAAGTTCCATTTTTTGATTCCTCGCAAAAGGATACCATTGGATGAGCAATTTCAATTGAATTAACAGGTTTCTCTTGTCCATGGGATTGCAATGGGAGGAGGTGCATCTCTAATGGTCCCAATGAAATTCTCAGTTGTCACAGAGAAAACTGTGCGTAATGAGTCCTTGTTTGGGCATATACAGTCAGGATATCAATTTCTGCACAATTCACACTAAATCTTTCTGTTTTACATGATGAATGAAAAGGTTTTTGCAACTCCAGAAGCAAGTATTGGATTTCACACTGATTGTGGTTTCTCATATATGCTTTCCCATCTCCCTGGGCATTTAGGTGAGTCTTCGATCAGTAGAATAATGTTGGCATTGTTAGAACATGTCACATGACACACTTTCTCTTTTCATCTTATTTATTTGAAAGGTTCATTTCATCTTATTTTAATTAGTCTAAAGTTATCCTTTCCTGATAATGTTTGATGCGTTATAAATTTTGGATTGACTGTCTTTAGACACAATCATTCTACACCTGCATACTATGAAAAAGAACCCTACTGGAGAGAGAAGTGTATAGACTGTAAGATATATACTAATATCCTGTCTTGTTACCACAGGGGAGTTCTTAGCCTTAACAGGAGCAAGGCTGAATGGTAAGGAACTAGTTGCAACTAAACTTGCTACCCATTTTGTTCCATCTGAGGTAAATTCACATTGCATCTTATTATGTGTTTTATTTATTACTCTTACATTTAGTTTTACTTGTCCTTTGCCTTTGTGCTTCCACAAGCTTTGAGGTTGTTGCTATTGATCTTGGGCACCTTTCTTGTTTGAATCAGCCTTAGTCTAAACTAGCACTTGATTTGTCATGTGTGTGAAACCAAATAGGAGGGGCCAAGAAGATATCCTGCTTATTGGAAATGAAGTTAATCTTGACATCTCCTGTTAAATATGGAGTTGAGCAATTAAAACTGTGCATGTTATTGAAGCTTATGTGTGTTCCCTGTATTAAATGATGATATAATCACCTTTCAAAAAGAAAAATAAGTGTGATATAATCACTTCATCTCTGAGGTTATATGTAATTAGCCTATCGCTGCATTTGAAAACATAGATCAAATGTAGCATGCTTTGCCAAGAAGATATCATGAAGATGGCTCTTTTGGGATGATTCCAGAAGCAAATAGATTTGTTCTGGTTATACATTTAGTTATATTAAAAAAAACTTGATCATTTTGTGATTTAACAATATGGCTCATGGCTGTAACAATGAGTGACAGCATAGAGTAATTATACTGGATTTTTCATCTTTGGTTTTTGACATTGTAATAGAGGTGACTTTTGGATTCTGCTTGACTACATATTTGAAAGTATGACGTGGTTAAGTTTTCAATGTTTCAGAAACTGCCTGAGTTGGAGAAGCGTCTGATAAGCTTGAACTCTGGAGACGAGAATGCAGTCAAATCAACAATTGAGGAATTCTCTGTGGATTTTCAAATTGATGAGGAAAGTATCTTGAAGAAGTAAGCAAAAATCAACTTGAAAACAAATGTTACTAATTTGGTTTTACTTCACTCAATTTAAACCTTGATATTGGTGTTCAACTTTCAGGCAGACAGTAATTGATGAATGCTTTTCTAAGGAGAGTGTGGAAGACATCATCTTATCATTTGTAAGTTCCTCCTATTCTTCCCTTTTGTTTTTCTTTTCCCTCATAAAATCCTGATTGTATTTTGTATCGTGCAGGAAGCTGAATCAAGCAAGCCTGGAAATGGATGGATAGGTGCAATACTGAAAGGGTTGAAGAGATCACCCCCAACAGGATTGAAAATCACACTCAGATCGGTATGGCTTCAGTGAAAATTAATCACAGAAGTTTGTACCTGATGCTTCTGCCTCTAAAATATATGATTGGCCATGCATGATGCATTCTGATTTTTGGAGTTTTAACTTGTTACTATTTGGTCTCACAATTTAAAACACAAAATATCTTTCAACTCGAGGACTAATCTATGAGATATGATGAAGTGTCTTATGTTAACTGATGAATTTCATTTCTGTTGAGGGGCATATATTTGATTATGGAACTAGAGTTTTTGGTTCGTCATTATTAATTTCTCCCTACATTTTTTTTGAAAAGCCTGTTTTTCTGTCAACACTCACGTAGACATTTCACTGGAGCTTCATATCCTTCATGTTACCTTTTTAGTCCACAGCATTGCCTTTCATGCACTATCAATATAAAATGAACATCAAGTTCAACAGTTGTTCTATTTTTTTTTGTCTAATATGCCTCAATTAAATTTCCTGAAAATTTTCCAGATTCGTGAAGGAAGGAAGCAAACACTGGATGAATGCCTCAAGAAAGAATTCAGGTTGACAATGAACATCCTACGGGAAACCATATCTGGAGATGTCTATGAGGTATTATGGCACACCATGTATAATGTGAAACAAACCTGTCCTGAAAAGCAAAGTGATTTATGGAAGCAAACTTACTAACTGACGTCTGAAATTGTTAAATTTTATTGCAAAGGGAATCAGGGCTCTTACCATTGACAAGGATAATGCTCCAAAGGTATCATCTTCGTATCTGTTTCTGTGTCATCTGTGTCGGATTTTCTTCCATATAAGCAAAACACTAGTTCAATATGCTCAAATTAGCTGTTAAATCCTAGTTTTATATCCTATATTTGCTGTTGTTTCTTCATAAACTTTACAGTATATATGTCATATAACTGATTGATTACACATGAAGCCTTCTATTTTTAGCCCTCATTTTCTCTGATCATCTGACTTATTATTCTGAAGTGGGACCCGCCAAGTTGCAATGAAGTGAATGATGAAAAAGTGGACGTTGTGTTTCAGCCTTTCAAACAGGATTTAGAACTCCAGATTCCGGACAAGGAAGAACACAGGTCAGTGTATGTGGTTTTGAACTTAGGTTTTTCTTGATTTACTTTTGCAACTTCTTTGTCACTTGTTAATCAAGCATATGGAAATCAGTATTCCATCTAAAATGGTATGGAAACGCGAGCATCTTCTAGTCCATTATGGTGCAACTTTTTTCAAAAGAAACTTGAGTTCCTGTCAACACTAAACGATAAGAATGTCAACTGGACAATGTCGCAGGTGGAGTGGGAAATACGAGAATACGGTGTATGCAGCTTCAGGCTGATACAGCTCATTAGGACGACTGAGGGAGAGAGCTGGAGATGGAAGAAAGAAGCTGAAGTTAAGATGAAAGACGGAGGAGACGACATTGGGTTTACCTAAAGACGTAGAATGAAACAATGCTGCCTGTTATATGTAACAAGTGGTAAATAAAACGACTCTGTACTGAGTGTGCACGTGTAAGAAGGGGACTTAAGGAAGCTAAACGGCTATGCAATGTAACGAATAACGAGTATTCAATCTAAGCTTCCTCTCTCAAACTACTTCTCTCTGATTTTCTTCATATTTTCTACAACCTAGCTGTTACTGGTAAACCTTAAATTTGATTCTTGATTAGACATATTTGTTATTGCATGAAAGTGGCATCAGAGTATTGATTCTTGGACGACTTTCTCTTATCAAAGTGGTAATGGATGACTTTCTCTTATCTTCTAGTTTCATTACATTGTCCCACACCATAAGCTTGATGAATTTCGGTCCTGTTTGGTAAATAGCGTTTCAGTTATTTTTTAGCGTTTTGGAGGAAATTAGCTATTTGATTATATCAAACAGTTAATTATTTTATTAGGTAAACAGTGGATTGATGTCGGCGGATTGAACCCAATCCGCTGTTTTTGAAAACACTACTTATAGGAGCGTTTTCAAATGACGGCTGAAAATTATGGGATAAAAAGGCAATTGTGTCCAAAAATTTTATTACAAGAAAACAATAAAGATAAGGATAAGGATAAAAATTTGTATTTTAAGTTAATGAATGGAAACCAATTAAAGACATTAGAAAATGAATAATTTAATAAAAGATAATATAGTCATATCTAATAGTTATGTACGGATAATTGAATATAATGTTTTTATATGTGCTCCCGATTCTTGAATCATGTTCTTAATAATACATAAAGCCATATTTAGCATTAACATGCATTATGAATTAGTAATTTATATATATCCCTCTGAAATCTAATTCATTCTTCAAAATACGTTATGCTTTCATAAGTCATTTTACATATAAACAGCTAATACTAAACAGTTAATTTTATCAAACATCTTTAAATACACAGCTGGTATTATCCGCTGGTCAAATCAGCTATATTAATTCGCTGTTAGCTAACTGCTGATATAATCAGCTAACAGCTATTGCAATCCGCTAATTGCTAAACAGGCCTTCATTTCTATGGTTAAATATAGTCTATAGACCCGAGCTTTGTACTCAACTACATTATTTGTGCATTCAAATTTTAATTTGAATGCTACTAGAAATTGTAATCTTTTAGGGGAGATTACCGCAACTTCTACATCTTTTCCCATAATATTAACAATACGATCAAAGAACATTTTCTAGATTCACCCTTATCTTCATCTTACTCATCTACTTGGATGGTCACAACATCCTCATCTAGGAATTAAAACTTTAAAGCTTCACCAATCATCTTCTATAGGGTTTTTCGTTAATGCTCTTCTTGAGGCTGAATTTTAAGTTATGAAGATGATTCCAAATTTAGACAAAAATACTTGTCATATCATGGCTTAATTTAATAGATACGACATAAAGCATTAAAGTGGATCCAACTTGAAATTAATCATATTATATAGTAGAGAGTATATTATCTAAGTATATGCATGATCTATACTAGAGAACAAGTTCTTTCCACAAATTAGTACTTTACTTCATATTCATTGGAGTTTTTACTCAGTTAATGGACGACTTTCTCCTTTCTTCAAATTCCATCATGTTGCCTCATATCGTCTAATTGATTTATTTGGTTCTTTATAAAAGACTCCTCAAAGCAAAACACTTCTTTTTAGATAGATAGTTAACCTTGTTTTTTTTAAATTGGGAAATTATCGATTCTATGCTTAATTAGAAATAAAATTTCTTAATCACAAAATTTTTATTATTATTAAAAAGAAATTACTATCAAAGTTAAATAAGAAATTTGTTTTAAATGTAATTAAAAAGTCTTTAATATTAGTTATTTAGAGATCAATTTCTTAATTAATTAAAAAATTATTTCTTAATAAATTAGAAAAGTATTTCCCAATGTATTAGGAAATATCAATTTTCTTAATTAATAAATGCATTTTTTCAAATTTAATGAAAAAATCTTTAATAATAAATTAAAAATTTATTATTCAAATTAATAAATAAGCAAATCAATCAAGCTTCCATCAAATTGAGAAATTTTTGTACGATATAATATCTATAGGGACGACAATTCTTAGCCTATGAGCCTAAATTTTGTTTTTTTCAACGGACCGACTCAGATCAAAATTGACTCGAAATCTAATTATTTTAAGTAAAATAACATTGTTTTATTTAAAAGAATTGAGTCTCGAGTAAGCCTGAATTTAGGTAAGTTAAACCCGAACTCAATAAAAAAATAAATTATTCTATTTTTTAATTTTAAAAAATTTATTTCAAAAAAATTTACGAGATTATCGTCCCTAAATATCTTTCATAGATTTGCCATGTAACATACATGTTGCATAGTATTGCTAAGAAATTCATAGTGAATAAGTACTGCCTGCTTGTCTCCACAAGGGTGGTGTGGCTTGGCAAATGCCCCGAGACGTTGTGTTTTATGTAGTACAGCTCAATTACCAAACATTAATCCCCTTACTCCAGTCAAGGTTGAGTATCAATTTCAAACCCTAAATGGATCTTTGTGTTTCTTATCCTTCCCCAAAAGACTGTTCTTTCTTCCTCAGCTCCAGCTTCCTCTCGTCGATTCCAGGTAAAGATCCCCGAAAAAACTGCATTTCTATCACTTGTTCATCACCCAAAACAGTTCCTAGTCCTTCGCTCGACAGACATGTCGTTAAGCAAAACAGGACTCGATTTGTTCAAAAGCTCAAGACACTTCTCCTTTCTAAACCCAAGCACTATATTCCACTCCAAATTCTCTCCAAATGTCGCTCTTACCTTTCCCTTGCAGACAAACGCTCTGTTCGCTCCATGATCCACCGTTACCCTTCCATCTTCGAACTCTTCGAGATTCCAATTCCTCACACACCCATCAATTCCATCGCCCCTTTCTCTCATCAACTATGTGTTCGTCTCACCCCAGCGGCCTCTGCCCTTGCAGCGCAAGAATTGGAGCTCTTTTCCGCTATGTCTTTGAACTTGGCCAACAAACTTCAGAAGCTTCTCATGCTTGCTTCCCATCACCGACTTCTCTTATCCAAGCTGGTTCACCTTGCACCTGATCTTGGGCTACCACCCAATTTTCGGTCCCGGCTCTGCAATGACCACCCCGACAAGTTCAAGACTGTAGACACGTCCTATGGCCGTGCGCTGGAGCTTGTATCGTGGGATCCAAAGCTGGCTGTTCCAATGTCTCCTCCTGATGTATCAAGTGAATTGATTGTTGATAGGCCATTGAAATTTAAGCGGTTGAAACTTAGAAAGGGGCTGAACGTGAGACGACAACACAGGGAGTATCTAATCAAGTTTGGAGAGTTGCCAGATGTGTGCCCTTATAACACCTTTATGGATGATCTCGAAAAAGAATCCATAGAAGCTGAAAAAAGAGCATGTGCAGTGGTGAGGGAGGTGCTTGGAATGACAGTTGAAATGAGGACCCTGATAGACCATTTGACACATTTCAGGAAAGAGTTTGGATTTCCAAACAAGTTCAGAGGCATGATATTGAGACACCCAGAACTCTTCTATGTCAGCTTGAAAGGTGTCAGGAATTCTGTCTTCCTGGTCGAGGGCTATGATGACAAGGGCAGGCTTCTAAAAAGGCCTGAGACTTCAGTCATAAAAGATAAGTTGATGGAGTTGATCTTGGAATCGAAAAGGATGAGACGAGAGAGGAGACGAAGTCGCATGAATGGTAATAACGTCATGGACTCAATTGACGATTGCATTGAAGAATCAGATCATACTGATGATGAGTATGATCATGGGTTTGAGGATATCTTCGAGTCTGATGATCCAGGCCTTGATTATGCTCTCAATATCATCAATAATAACTGCAATGAAATTGAGGGTCTAGACCATAACAGGGACTTGTGGGTTTCAGATACCTCCATGCATACTACTGAGGATGGAGGATATAGAGAACCATGGTAATAATGAAAGCTGTGTACTGATCTTTCTGGAGTTAGATGATCTCGTTGTCATCTTCAAGTTGTTGCTAAAAACAATTATGCCGTGGAGAGACACTTTAGCTTGTAGTGAACCATAATGTTACTGGAAAATTGAAGTGTGGTGGAAGATGCCTACATCATTGTATAATATAAGGGGTTAATCTATAAGGGATTTACATGATAGGAGTCACGGTTATTGTGAAATATGAATGATGTACAAATCAGGAACTTTATTGCTCGCATCTCTTATTCGCCATTTAGTTTCCTTTCTAAATGAAAAACTATGTAGTCTTTCTGTCCCCTGTATAGGCTAACTGTAATTCAGCTCAAACTTGTACGAAGGAAGCAAAGTAAGCTTGACCCAGCACTAATTATAGTACATCAACGTACAAAGTTCAGAGTTTTCTAGCTGTTAATCTATTACTCGTAGATCAAGAAGCAAATCAAATGGAAGAGCAAAACACGGGTCATCGATTTTTGGTTATGCAAGAAAACAAGAAGGTTGTCACAACAGTCGGGATCTCCTGCTTTCAAGGAATATGAGCAAACCAAAATGGAAGCATAGTTCACAGTTGAAACTATTAGAGATGAAACTTCAATCAAATTTGATCAAATGAGATTCTCCACATAGCCCTTTGGAATTAAATACTCAAGGCAGGATATTTGCATATACATAATGATCTATCTTTAAATATAAGGTAATCCTTCTCTTTCTCTTGCATCCTTTCTCAAGCTTGCTTCAAAAGTTTTATTTATTTAGTAAGAAAGGGGAGAATGATAAGAAATAAAGTTATGAGAAATGGTGGAGGTTGATTACGGGGAGGTCGAACTAAAAAAGTGAAAACGAAGTTAGAAAGGAATGTGGTGATGTTTTTGCATAAGTTTGTTGGGTGTTAAGCTCCCTGCTATTGAGGTAGTTCTTAACAAAAGATCAACGTTATGTTATTGGAAAGTACGAAACGAAAGGTAGAGCCTACTTTATAAAGTTGCATGTATATGCATTAGAAATGATGATACTTGACTTATGAAGTTATTATATAAAAAATGTCAAACCACTGATCCCCTTATGAAATAAGGCCAAGATCACTTGTTTCAGGGATAGAGAAATAAAAAATTTCCGCTTCATTAGGTTTTGGAATGAAGTCAAACATTATTCTTTCTTTATTTGTTGGCAATATACCTATGATTGTTTGACTTCATGCTTTTATGGTATGTAATTTGCAGTGATTTTGACATTTGAGCTTTTGCAATCCCTTATAAAGATCAGTAATTAGGTTGGGATGAACGATCAGTAATTAGGTTGGGATGATCTTTTTATTTGACAGTTTTGTATCTAAAGATGTTTACCTTTGAATTTTTTGTTTGATATTTGCAGAACAAAATTTGACACAGATACCAAATACGACACTATGCAGACTTGATTTGCTGACTTACTTGGACTCTCCATCAGTTACAAATTATGAATTTTGAATTCCTTCTAAAGACTTAGATTGCATTCATACTTCCCCGTTCTTTTCGATGCATTTCATTTTGCTATGATAGATTCAACTATACACACCATTTTATTAAGAGTCAGTACTCACACAAAGGTATTTAGATTCATCAAATTGGTAGTTGAAATAATTCATACTGCTATTTAATTAGTAAAGGATCAAAAAATATTGGAAAAAAGTTGGCTTCTATGGTACATGACCTCCACATCGTGAGTTGTGATTAAATTTGTTATACCTAAAGGAGGGCTAGGTTGTGCATAGGTTTCCTTGTTTCATTATCAAATGTCATTATAACTGTTGAGTGGTATATTGTAGCAATGTACTCAAGTTTGATGACTTTGCCTCCTATAGAAGAACTAGAATACTTATCTGGATATGCAATTTGTTAACCACTAATGACATTTCTAACTCGTAATAAAAGTTTATGCTGATTATTGCTTTATGTTCTACTATAATTAACTTTGTGTATTACTGAATTAACTTTGTGTATTACTGATTTAGATAAGAACTTAACTCAGGAAGTTAATGATTCTAAGCTGTGGTAGAAGAACTCTGGTTTGTGGATGAGATTCTAATCACGAATTCTAAATATGTAATTCATTTATTTACAGGTCCCTATGGTTTTCTCATTATTAACATTGTTTTGATATATTTGGCTCTTGACTGCTAGTCACACATCTTTTTTGATTGAATGTTATCATGACTTGTCCAAAGAATCTTCTACGGATGTGAAGTTGGTGGCACTTGTTAGAGAATTTTTAGTGGCTTGTGTTACATTGTTTGAAGACCTAAGGAAACTTAGCCTAGAAACCAACTATTCAATTGATTCAAGTGAATTGGTATCCAACATGGATGATGTAAAGGTACTTGATCCACTCTTGCAAACTAATTTAGGAGTCGCAGATGGTGGAGTTTCAAGACCAACAAGCAACAACAAATTCCTGAGGTCCTTGCTTCATTTTACAGTGCAGACTTTCCTTGATTACATTCAATTTATATATATATTTATTTTATTTTCTTAATAAGTTCTTCCTTTTTTGAAACAAAAAGCAAATGTTATCACAGATTTTCAAAGAAATAGGTTTAGTCCTATATTAACAGAGGATGTTGTCTTGAACATATTTCATTTACTAGGTGCTCAATTATCATATTTGTGGAACATAGTTCTACATTTCCACAGGTTTACTTTCGCTGAATTTTTGTTTCTCAGTTGAAACTTTCCACGTTCTCCTTGATTGTGTTTGAGTATGGTATTGTTAAGATTCATATGCAATCTTTTCTGAGATATAATGCATAAAGTGACTCAATAATAATGTGATTGTGCTTAAGTAAACAGAGTTATATTCCAGATAAACATGTTCTGAGAATATAATATGGTTGCTTGAAGAGTGAAATATAGGTTTTTTCATTCAAGATAATTCCTGTGCTTTTATGGTTGACAAGTGGCTAAAGCTTTTTTATTATTCTTTTTTGTTTCTCAACTTTCTCCATAATGTATTTTATAAGTTATTTTTACCAAATCATAGGCCCACTAGTTAGGATTCTTTGTTATCCCCATTAGTTTCTACATTAGGTGACATGATAGTCAAAATATTTATCATGGTTTACTTTGCAAACTGTTGCTTTCAAAATAACAGGTTGCTAACACTTATTAGATTTCTCTAGAAAAGGGGTTTAGTTGTGGCTGGAGTTGGTACAATAGTGTGAAAATAGGGTTTAGTAGAAAACAAAATATGAATTGATATATTGTACAAAAGTTAGAATGTTCTTGTGTTTTCGTTGTGTTTGCATTTAAGAAACATATGATTTAGTATTGTGTAGTGGTTACTTATTGCCACATTGATAATGACACTTGTTGGATGATTCCATATGGATGTAGTTCTCGTACTTGTTGGATTATAGCGGTGCTTGCTAAGTATTTTGATCTGACATTGACTAGGGGCAAGAGTAAAATAAGTCCTTATAGGCTTTGACAATCTTCCTTCCCTCAATATTTTTTTTGGGGTGGAGTTGGGGCCTAATTTTATCATGATGTTAGAGTTACTCCTATTTCTATCAACCCCTATAGACTTTAAAAAATGTCTACTTCAGCAACTAGATGTCATTTTGAAAGTTATTTATTAAGAGCAAGAGCCTAACAATTCTTGTAAGGCTTGGGCAATCCTCCTTGTCTTTTTTTTTTTTGAAATTTGAAAATATATTAATAAGAAATTAACTTTGTACACGACAAGCAACAAACAAAACCAAAAAGAAGCCTCCTATAGCAAGTCTAAGAAGCCTCCTAAACAAGTTTGTACATCAATACAGCAGGAACATTGAGAACTTGTAAAAACCATCCCACCCTAAGGTTCGCAGTAATGGATTCACGCTTGCCCTTTACAATGATACAGCTCTAATCATGTTAACGATGTAGTCTACAAGAACATATTTATGTTTCTCTTCCATAGCGTAAAGACGATTGTTTCTTTCTCGCCATATATAGTATATGGCCATCTGAAAAGAAGTTTTGTAAAGTAGGTTATTCCTCTGACCTGACTTAGACTTAGTAATGAACAGATTTAGGGACTCTTGCCAGTCATAGGTAAAAGAAGGAGAGCGCAACATGTTTAGTATCTGGTTCCACACTGTACGACTATATTCACATTCAAAAAACAGATGGTTCCTACTTTTAGGGACAAGTTTACACAAAGCACACATTGGATCATAACTCCCAAACCACCGATCCTTTGTTCTTAAACGATTCTTGATAACAAGCCAACAAAAAACCGCAGCTTTGGGACAAAGAACCTGCTTCCACAAAAGATCAGCCCACGGTATCACTGCTATAGGAGGCAACAGGAGTTTATGACCAGATTGATTAGTAAACTTACCAGAAGTGTGAGCAGTCCATACCACCTTGTCCTTCCCAATATCCGTATGTAGCCTAAGGAGCAGGTTCTCCACCAGATAGAGGATGTAAGGCCCCAATACCCCTTTGGGAGGATACCAAGGCGCTACGCACTCATTTCTCGCTCTGACACGTTCTTTATCAATTTCGTTAACTAATTAGCGGAAGCGATTACCAAGTTATTACTCATGCAATTTCCATTTCAT
>JAOQMM010000009.1:279959-293884 GCA_027563515.1 Erythroxylum platyclados | reverse complement strand
CGATGGAGTGCACCCCTAGTCCCCCACAAAGCTTAGGAATAATTATTTCACTCCATTTCACTTTCGCTCGATGATTAATATTAATCTTACCTGCCCATAAAAATGATTTCAAGATCCGCTCCATCTCCTTGACAACCTTCTTGGGGAACACTATATCTGCCGCCCAATGGACATGTAAATTATTCAAGACTGAAATAATAATGGTTATTCTGGCAGCTAAAGATAGATGTTTATTTTGCCAAACATAGATACGACCTTTCAGTCTATCAATAAGAGGAATGAAGTCCGAATATTTGGGTTTACCTGAAGTGATTGGTACCCCAAGATACCGAATTTTATGAGTTGTCTTTTCTCTTCTCTTACTTCTGATTTTCATTGAGACCTCTCTTTTGAATTAGATACTATATTTATTTATGTATGGTTATGTTGCCTTAATTTTCTTAACTTCTTTTTTATTCTCTCATCCCTCCTTTCTTTTACATTTATTATCTCCCTTTTTCTGATATTCATGGAATTTTGCATGATAATACATCCATAAGTAAGTTCAGTAGCATGGTGATGCTAACCTTTATAAACTCTGTACATCCTACTTGGTGCATCGGTTTGAAATGGGATTCAATTCTAGTAGTCCAGCCTATGTCATGATCTCGTTATTTGTAATTTGTTTAAGTGTTGGCATATTTGTTTCAACTAAGGGCTAACGAAAAAAAAATATACTATAACTTTTGGGTAATGTATTGGTCAGGAATCGAAGGGCTGCACGATCAATATGGAAGGTGTACTTTAAGGTTGAGATTCCTCTTCAATATATCAGTAGTGGAGCTAAAGACATCATAATTTTACTTAAGGACATGCACATATTAGAGATCCTCCTTGAACTCCTATTATCTTGTAAACTATGTAATAAATGCTCCACGATGTAATCTTTTTTGGGTGAAAACTTCTTTTTTTTAAATGTGGATCTATTAGATTCATCTAGCTTACTCAATGAATTTAGTATAAATAATAAAAGCAGGCCATCTTTTGATCCTAAAAAACAAAATGTTCATAACTTGAAGGTTTCCACCTTTGTTCAAGGTTTTTAGGTAGGTCTGGCTCTTCAATAATAATCGCATCATTGCATCATGTTTTTACAGGTCTATTATTTGATGCTAGCTTAATAATTGTGATATGACATAAAGCATTATGGAGCCACGTTTGAGATTCCTTTACACATATGTTTCAATATCTAATCCACGTTAGGGTTACCTACATAATCAAAATTTTGTTATTCAAGGAATATGAGCAAACAAAAATGGCAAACTTGCATGACTCTAATTATAGTACCTTAATGTACACTGTTCAAAGTTTTCTAGTTATAAATCTATTAGTCGTAGATTAAGGGGCAAATTAAATGGAAGACCAAAACAAGGCTTATCCACTTTTGGTTATATGATAAGATAAGAAGGTTTTGTCAGAAATGTCAGAATATCTTGCCTTCAAGAAATATGAACAAACCAAAATGACAAACTTGTATCAAGGATGCAAAGTAAGATTGGACCAGCATTAATTACAGTGCCTCCATATACATTGTTCAGAGTGTTCTAGCTATTAATCTATTACTCATAGATCAATGAGCAAATTAAATAGAAGAGAAAACACAACTTATCCATTTTTGGTTCTGTAATAAGATAAGAAGGTTTTATTATAACAATCGAAATCTCTTGCTTTCAAGGAATATGAGCAAATCAAAATGGTAGCACTGGTAGAGATGAAACTTTGAGCAAATTCTATCAAGTGATATTCTCCACGTAGCCATTTGGAAGTAAATAATTAAGGCAGGATATTCGCTTATAAATAATGGTCTCATTTAGTCTATCTCTAAATATAAGGTAATCCTTCTCCTTTTCTCACCTCCTTTCTTAAGCTTGCTTTAAAGGTTTTATGTATTTAGTAAGAAAGGGTTAGAATGATAAGAAACAAGGTTATGAGAAATAATGGAGGTTAATTATAGGGAGGCCGTTGAGAAAATGAAAAGGTAGTTCGAAAGGAATGTGATGGTGTTTTTGCATAAGTTGCTAGGTGTTGAGCTCCCTGCTATTAAGGTAGTTCCTAAAAAAATATCATTGTTATATTATTGGAAAGTATAGAATAAAATGCAGTGCCTACTTTATAAAGTTACTTGTATGTCCATTAGAAATGATGATACATGATTTATGATCTTATTATATAAAAAATGTCAAACCATCAATCCACTTATAAAATAAGGCCAAGATAGCTTGTTTTAGCGATCGAGAAACAAAAAAGTTTCCACTTCATTAGTTTTTGGAATGAAATCAAACATTAATCTCTCTATATTTGTTCAAATCTAATGGTAGTAATAATTGACCCTTAGAATGTACTAAAAAGGCCAACAATGTTTTCATTGGATATAATGCCTATAGCCTTGGGCAATATACCTATGATAGTTTGTCTTCATGCTTTTATAGTATGTAATTTGCAGGGTCCTCCCACAACTGATGTGATTTTGAAATTTAAGCTTTTGCAGTTTCCCATAACAATTAGAGAGTAGGTTAGGATGATTTTTTATTTGATAATTTTGTATGTAAATATGTTGACCTTTGAATTTTTTGTTTGATATTTGTAGACCAAAATTGAACATGGATACTAAATATGACACTCTACCTAAACTTGATTTTACTGACTTACTTCAATTCTCCATCAATTGCAGTTCATGAATTTCAGATTCCTTCTAAAGCTCTACTTGGATTGCATTTCATACTTCCATATCCTTTTTGATGCATTTCATTCTATTCTAGTAAATGCAACTATACACACAATTCTATTAAGAGTCAGCAGTCATATGAAGGTATCCAAATATGTCATATTAGTAGTTGAAATAAGTCATGTTGCTATTTAGTTGGTAAAGGAACATAAAAGATTGGAAAAAAGCTAGCTTCTATGGTAAATGATCTCTACCTTGTGAGTTGTGATTACATTTGTTATATTAAGAGAAGGGCTAGTTTGTGCATAAGTTTACTTGTTTCATTATCAAATGTCATTATAGCTGTTAAGTGGTATATTGCAACAATGTACTTAAGTTTGATGACTTTTGTCTTCTATAAAAGAACTAGAATGCTTATCTGGATATGCAATTTGTTAACCATTGATAACATTTCTAACTTGAAATAAAAAGTTTATGCTGATATTGCTTTACTAATTTCTGCTATAATTAACTTTATGTATTACTTATTTAGAGAAAAACTTAATTCCAGAATTTAATGATTCTGAACTATGGTAGAAGAACTCCGGTTTGTGGATGAGATTACAATTATGAATTCTAAATGTGTAATTCATCAGCTTAGAGGTCCTTGTAGTTTTCTCATTATTAACATTCTTTTGATATATTTCTCTCTTGATTGCTAGTCACACAAATTTTGTGTTTGAATGTTGTCAGGACTTGGTCAAAGCATCTTCTATGGATGTGAAACTGGTCGCACTTGTCAGAGCATTTTTAGTTGCTTATAGTACATTGTTTGAAGACCTAAGGAAACTTAGCCTAGAAACTAACCAACCAATAGATTCAAGTGAATTGAAATCTAATATGGATGATGTAAAGGTGTTTGATCCTCTCTAGCAAGCTAATCTGGGTGCTACAAATGGTGGAGTTTCCAAACTAGGCAAGCAGCAAAATATTCCTGAGGTCCTTGCTTCATTTTACAGTGCAGACTTTTCTTGAATATCTTCAATTTATGTATTTATTTATTTTTTTTCTTAATATGTTCTTCCTTTTATGAAATATAAAGCAAATGTTATCATATATTTTCAATGAAATAGGTTTACTCCAACATTAACTGGGAAAGCTATCTTGAACATATTTCATTCACTAGGTACTCAATTATCATACTTGTAGAACCTATTTTTACACTTCCATAGGTCTACTTTTGTTGCATTTTTGTTTCTCATTTGAAACTTTCCACATTCTCTTTGATTGAGTTCAAGTATGGTATTGTTAAGATTCATATGCCATCTTTTCTTAGACGTAATACATAAAGTGACTCAGTAACAATGTGATTATGCTTAAGTAAATAGAGTTGTATTACCCTTCTTACATTTGAAGATAAACATGTTTTGAAAATGTAATATGGTTGTATGAAGAGTAAAATATGCTTTTTTTTCCATTCAAGATAATTCTTATGCATTTATGATTTACAAGTGGTTGAAGCTATTTTATTGTTCCTTTTTGTTTCTCAACTTTCTCCATGATGTATTTTATGAGTTATTGTTACCAAATCATGGATCCATTGATCGCTGTTAGGATTCCTTATCATCACCATCAATTTTTTGCATTATGTAACATCATGGTCTAAATATTTATCATGGTTGACTTTGAAGACAATTGCTTTTAAAATAACATATTGCTAACACTTCTTAAATTTCCCTAGAGAAGGGTCTAACTATGGCTAGAGTGGGTGCAATACTATGAAAATAGGGTTCAGAAGAAAACAAAATATGAATTGATATATTGTACAAAAGTTAGAATATTCGTGTTTTTGTTGTGTTTGCATTTAGGAAACATGTGATTTAGTATTGTGTAGTGTTCGGTTATTGTCGCATTGATGATGGCACTTGCTGGATGATTCCATATGGATGTAGTTCGCATACTTATTGGATTATAATGGTGCTTGTTAAGTATTTTCATCCCACGTCGACTAGAAGCAAGAGTCAAATAAGGCCTTATAGGCTTTGACAATCCTCCTTCCCTTAATATTATTTTTGAGGTGGAGTGGGGGCCTAATTTTATCATGATGTCAGAGTTACTCCTATTTCTATCAACCCTTATGGGATTCAAAAAATGTCTAGTTCAACAAATCTGACTAGATGTCCATTCAAAATATTAGGAGAAAGAGCCTAATGAGTCTTATAATGCTTGGGCAATCCTCCGTTTCTATTTTTATCAATGAAATTGAGCCCAATTTTATAAGTAGTCTTTTCTCTTCTCTTACTTCTGATTTTCATTGAGACCTTTGTCTTTTGAATTAGATACTATATTCATTTATTTATGGTTATGTTGCCTCATTTTTCTTAAATTATTTTTTATTCTTTCATCCTTCCTTTCTCTTACATTTGTTATCTCCCTTTTTTTTTTATTCTAGGCATTTTGCATGTCAATACATCCATAAGTATGTTCAGTAGTATGGTGATTCCTACCTTAAACAATCATATACATCCTACTTGGTGCATCTTTTTGAAATGGGATTCAATACTAGTATTCAAGCCCAAGTTATGATCTCATAATTTGTTCAAGTACTGATATAGTTGCTTCAACTTAGGGCAAATAAAACAAAAATACTATAACTTTTGCATGATGCATGAGTCTAAAATCGAAGGGTTGAATCGTCAATATGGACGGTGCACTCTAAGGTTGAGATGCCTCATTAAGATATTAGCAGTCGAGCTAACAACATCGTAATTTTACTTCAGGACATATATGTACTTAGAGATCCTCCAAAAATTCCTATTGTCTCATAGAACCTGTAATAAGTGCACCACGATGTAATATTTTTTAATGAGAATTACTTTTTTTATAAAAATGTGGATCTAGTATATTCATATATCTTTCTCAGTGAATTTATTATAAATAATAAAAGCAAGCCATCTCTTGGTAAAAAAACAAAATGGTCATGACTTGAAGGTTGCCATCTTTGTTCATAGTTTTCAAGCAAGGCTTGCACTTCGATAATAATCGTATTACTGCATCATGTGTTCTACAGGTCTGTGTTTGATGCTAGATTAATAATTGTGTTGTGATAGAAAGCATTATGGAGCAACATTTGAGATTTCTCTACACATATGTTCCGATATGTGGTCCACATTTGGGGTACATACACAATCAAAATTTTATTACTCAAGGAATATGGGCAAACCAAAATGGCGAACTTATATGAAGTATGCAAAGTAAACTTAGCCCAACACTAATTACAATACCTTAATGTACGATGTTAATTTTCTAGCTATTAATCTATTACTCATAGATCTAGGAGTAAATCAAATGGAAGAGAAAAACAAGGCTTATCTATTTTTGGTTCTGTGATGAGACAAGAAGGATTTTTCATAGTAGTCATAATCTTTTGCTTTTAAAGAATATGAGCAAACCAAAATGGCAAACTTGTATGAAGGATGCAAAGTAAGCTTGGTCTAACACTAATTAAGGTACCTCATTATACATTATTCAAAGTTTTTTAGTTATTAATCTATTACTCATAAATCAAGGAGCAAATCAAATGGAAGAGAAAAACCCAACTTATTCATTTTTGGTTCTGTAATAAGACAAGAAGGCTTTGTCAGAATAGTCAGAATCTCTTGCTTTCAAGGAATATAAGCAAACCAAAATGGAAATCTCCCTTATTGGAAGCATAGTTTACAATTGAAATAGGTAGAGATGAAACTTTGATCAAATTCAATCGAGTGAGATTCTCTATGTAGCCATTTGGAATTAAATACTCAAGGTAGGATATTCACTATACATAATGTTCTTATATAGTCTATTTCTAAATATAAGGTAATCCTTCTCTTTCTCTTACATACTTTCTCAACCTTGCTTCAAAGGTTTTATTTATTCAGTAAGAAAGAGGGGAATGATAAGAATTAAGGTTATGAGAAATGGTGGAGGTTAATTAAGGTTAGGCCAAACTAAGAAAGTGAAAACATAGTTGGAAAGGAATGTGATTTTTGCATAAGTTTGCTAGGTGTTGAGCTCCATACTATTGAGGTTGTTCCCAATAAAAGATCAATGTTTTGTTATTGGATAGTACAGAATGAAAGGTAGAGCCTACTTTATGAAGTTGCATGTATTCGCATTGGAAATGATGATACTTGACTTATGATGTTATTATATAGAAAATGTCAAACCACTGAAACCCTTACGAAATAAAGCCAAGATCACTTGTTTTACTGATAAAGAAATAAAAAATTTCAACTTAATTAGTTTCTGTAATGAAGTTGAACATTAGTCTCTCCATATTTGTTCAAATCTGATAGTAATAGTTGCTGATGCTTAGAATGTACTAAGAAGGCCAGCAATGTTTTGATTAGTTATAATGCTTATAGCCTTAGGCAATATGCCTATTAAGCTTGTCTCATTTGTTGTGATTTTGAAATTTGAGATTTTGCAATCCCCTATAACAATTAGTGAGTAGGTTGGGATGAATTTTTTATTGGACAATTTTGCATCTAAAGATGTTTACTTTTGAATTTGTTGTTTGATATTTGTAAGCCAAGATTAGACATGGATATTAAATATGAAACTTTATGTCGAATCAATTTGTTGACTTACCTGGAGTCTCCATTAGTTGCAGTTCAAGAATTTTAGATTCCTTCTATAGTTCTACTTGGATTGCTTTCATACTTCCCTGTCCTTTTCGTTGCATTTCATTCTATTATAATAGATGCAACTGTACACTCCATTATATTAAGAATCAATATTGACATGAAGGTATTCAGGTTTTATCATATTAGTAGTTGAAACAAGTCATATTACTATTTAGTTAGTAAAGGAACGTAAAAGATTGGAAAAAAACCTGGCTTCTATGGTACATGACCTCCACCTTATGAGAAGTGATTAAAGTTATTATACCTGGAGGAGGGCTAGTTTGTGCATAGGTTTACTTATTTCATTATCAAATGTCATTATAGCTATTAAGTGGTATATTGCAGCAATGTACTCAAGTTTGATGACTTTTGCTTCCTATAGAAGAATTGGAATGCTTATTTGGATATGCAATTTGTTAACCACTAATTACATTTCTAACTTGTGATAAAAATTTTCTACTGATTATTGCTTTACTATTCTACTATAGTTAGCTTTGTGTATTACTTATTTGGGGAAAAACTTAATTTAGGAAGTTAATGATTCTAAACTGTGGTAGAAGAACTCAGGTTTGTGGATGAGATTCTAATCATGAATTCTAAATATGCAATTCATCAGTTTAAAGGTCCCTGTGGTTTTCTCATTATCAACATTATTTTGATATATTTGGCTTGATTGTTAGTGACACAATTTTTTTGTTTGAATGCTTTTAGGACTTGGTCAAAACATCTTCTATAGATGTGAAGTTGGTCATACTTATTAAAGCATTTTTAGTTGCTTATGGTACATTATATAAAGACCCAAGGAAACTTAGCCTAGCAATTAACCAACCAATTGATTCAAGTGAATTTATATCGAATATAGATGATGTAAATGTGCTTGATCCTCTCTTACAACCTATTTTAGGAGTTGCAAAAGGTGGAGAGTTTTAAGACTAGGCAAGCAACAAAATATTCCTGAGGTCCTTGCTTCATTTTTCATTGTAGACTTTCATTAATTACTCTCAATTTATGTATTTATTTATTTTATTTTCTTAATAAGTTCTTCCTTTTATGAAACATAAAGCAAATGTTATCACAATTTCAAAGAAATAGGGTTACTTCTACATTAACTTAGGATGCTATCTTGAACATATTTCATTCAATAGGTGCTCAATTTTCATACTTGAGGAACTTATTTTTGCATTTCCATAGGTTTACTTTCACTACATTTTTGTTTGTCGATTGAAACTTTCCACATTCTCTTTGATTATGTTGAAGTATGGTATTGTTAACATTCATATGCCATCTTTTTTTAGATATAATTCACAAAGAGACTAAATAACATTGTGATTGTGTTTAAGTAAACAGAGTTGTATTCCACTTCTTACATTTCTAGATAAACATGTTGTAAGAATGTAATATGGTTGTTGATGAGTTGACTATGGGTTTTTTTTTCATTCATGATAATTCTTGCGCCTTTATGGTTGACAAGTGGCTGAAGCTATTTTCTTTTTTTTTCTTAACTTTCTCCATGATGTATTTTATGAGTTACTTTTACCAAATAAAAGGCCCATCGGTCATTGGTAGGATTCCTTATCATTGGCAGTATTTTCTGCATTAGGCATCATCATGGTCTAAATACTTATCATTTTTTATTTTGCAAACCATTGCTTTCAAAATAACACATTTCTAACACTTTTTAGATTTCTCTAGAAAAAAGGTCTAGTTATGGCTAGAAAGGGTTACAATACTGTGAAAATGGGTTTCAGAAGAAAACAAAATATGAACTGATATATTGTACAAAAGTCAGAATATTCTGGTGTTTTCGTTGTGTTTTCATTGAAAAAAGTATGTGATTAAGTATAGTGTAGTGGTCGCATATTGCTATATTGATGATGGCATTTTCTGGATGATTCCATATGGTTGTAGTTCTCATGCTTATTGGATTAAGGTGGTCCTCATTATGTATTTTGATTCCATATCAACTAGGAGAAAGAGCCTAATAAGGCTATATAGGCTTTGGCAGTCCACCTTCCCTTAATATTCTTTTTGGGGTGGACTTGGGTCCTAATTTTATCATGATGTTAGAGTTAGTCCTATTTCTATCAACCCTTGTGGGCATACAAAAATTTCTAGTTCATCAAATCTCACTAGATTTCCATTTAAATGTTTATGTATTAGGAGCAAAAGCCTAGTAAGTCTTGTAAGGCTTAGGCAATCCCCCTTTTATTTTTATTAATGGAATTGGGCCAATGTTATTAGTAGTCTTTTCTCTCCTCTTACTTCTGATTTTCATTAAAACCTCTGTCTTTTGAATTAGATACTATATTCTTTTATATGTGGTTATGTTGACTCGATTTTCTTAATTGATTTTTTATTCTATCATCCCTCCTTTCTCTTACATCTGTTGTCTCCCTTTTTCTGATATTCTTGAAATTTTGCGTGACATACATCCATAAGGATGTTTAGCAGCATGATGATTCCTACCTTCATAAACTCTATACATCCTACTTGGTGCATCTTTTTGAAATGTGATTCAATATTAATAGTTTAGCCTAAGTCATGATCTCATTATCTATAATTTATTTAAGCGCTGACATATTTGCTTCAACTCAGGGCCAAAAAAATAAAAATACTGTAACTTTTGCATGATGCATGGGTTAGACGTTTTAGTAATTTAATTGATATTAAATTCTAATTTCAATTAATCTTTAATTAGAATTGCAAACAATTATAATTAAATACCAATTATGCCTAAATAAGATCCAATATCTCATATTGATCCTTATTTATTAAACATCTCATATTTAATCATAAAGTTTCTCAAACTTTAAATCAAATATAACTTTATTAATATCTTTGCTCTCTTCAACCCATTTTTTAATTGTGACCGATTAGGTTCTCAAATCTATTGTCGATGATTATAAATTATAATTCTAATTTATAATTAGAATTAGATAAATTAAAACTTCTTTTAATTTATCTTTCAATTCTCTAACTAAACAATTTATAATCATAGATTAAGATTGGTATCTAGCAACACATCATGACCATTTAAATATTTAGAAATGTCAAAGTAATTTTGACTAACATTTCTGTGCATAATTTTTTCATATAATTCAATTCTTTCATCATATAATATTTAAATTAGACAGAGCATGAAATTAATATCTACTTTTTTTAGTCCAATCATATTAGTTCTTCGCCATTAGCTATTGATTTAATTAATGTCATTTATAAACTATTTAGAAAGCGTCATTCCACTTTGACCAATGATTTCCTGAATCAATACTAATCCAAAAAAAGTAACATTTTCTTTAATTACTTAAGAGTGATGAATCCTATCCTGATCACACAACTACTTTCATATAGTTCATACTATATCCAATAACTACCGATTAAACGACCTATGATTAAAATAGATCATAAGTAGTATCAAAATATAGCAATTCCTATATACGATAACTTGGAGACCTAAAGTCAAATGACTACTTACACAGTCATCACAATGAGAACTTCCATAGACATACAAGTAAATGATCCAAATGGATTTCTCATGTCGGGTCAGTTTAGTGAATTTGTTCTCTAACAAGCACCTACATAGTTGTTTTAAGTATTTTCATATTTTAGGCTATGAGATCAAATACTCCTTTCATAAGGGGAAAAAAAGTGTTAGTCTTTTCACGTTCTATTAATGTCCAGTCTTAATAAAACAATGGCTAGGAATAATTTATGGAAAGTAAATAAATGCAATATAAATCTTATAATTAATCTCATTATAATTTCATTTGTAATGTATAATTATCCCGTGGGCTTTATCATATACATTTAAATATGTATAAGATAAATAATGCCTTTAAATATTTTGTCACTAAACTACAATCAAAGCTATTAGTTGTAAGGCATAAATCAATAGTCATAATTCCAATGGACTCTTTTCAAGAACACTTTATTGACATTTGATCACTCCGTAGTTAATAACAACATTGACTTAATGAATTTCTCAAAAAAAAAAACATTGACTTAATGAGTTATGTAGTCCTTTTGATGCTCGTTAGTTGCAACTATGCATATAAGTATCCTAGCCTAGCAATCTTGTTTTCCTGAGGAGCATCCAATTCCAGTAAATAATAAATTAGGTCATTCAGAAGAGAAGACAATGGTAGTTGGACAGTCATTAACAACGACACTTGATTATTCTTCAAAGACAATTTGTCAAAGGCTAGTTTCTCCACCCATATACCCAGAATATATTGAAATGAATCTTCTAATCCACATTCCAAACAATAGTTATGGAACAGCATGGTGATATTACCTTGAGATCATCATTTTCTTTCAACTTGATGATTACATGTTGGACATTTCCCATGTGATGTTTCAACATTATCAATATGGGTACTATGGTACGCTGGCTGAGCTCATACAATATCTATAATCTAAAGGGAAAAAAGGTTAACTGTGCTCTGAGTTAAGAACTGGAAAGAAAATGATGATCTCAAGTTAATACGCTGTCCTGCAATGAGCAAGAGGAGAAGAGTAATTTAATTTTATACATTGTTGTTTGTGCTTGTGGATGTGTTTATATTAATTATGTGTTAACACAACCCAAAAAAAAAAAAAGACAATGGGACTTATTTTTTCTTCATAATGAAAGAAGGTGCAGTGCTAGAATTTGACAAGGACCACATGCAGCTGTTCTGCAATCACTGTCACAACCAAAAAGTTATTATGGGCTATGTAATTTGTCCTGGTTGGTTCAAGTTTAATTACTTGCCATGAACCTTTTTTCTTTTCTTCTTCTTCTTCTGCTTCTTCTTCTTCTTCTTTTATATAAATACATGTATATTATCTCTGAAGCATGCCAAACACAGCGCAATATCCCCTAGTGGGAAGCAGAAGAAAAGTTTCCACTTCAAAACTTTCAAACCTTTTCTGCAATAAATTTGACCTTTTCCCTTTGTTTTAATTTCCACATTCTATTCCATATTCTGTCACAGTGAACCCCACCATGGCTGAAATCGCAATCCATGCCCATTCCCTACACTCACTTTTCATACTTTCAATCGCCTAAAACCATCAACCTCCACGCAATCATATTACGCTAGTTTAACTATGGATTCCTACTCTGATTCTTTAATACAGATAATGATATCATGGTATGCAAGCGTTTATTTTTTATGATTAATATCTTTTAGAATATAATTCCAGCCTCTAGAACAGCTTAGTCTGCGAATTGTACGTAGTAAATAGATAGATACAGAAAAGATATAGTGGTAACAAACTTCTGGCAGCTCACGAGGTGGTAAAGGAGATTGATAGGAGAAAAAGACAAAGCATCATTCCTGCTGAACCTGTCGTCTTATACAAATACTCCAAGCTCAGCCTCAACTAGCTCGTGACCATTCGTTCATGTAAGTTCTGATATCGTACCAGAATCTGTGTGCTGCATAATGCACCAAGCCTATCACTCTCTTTCCACGATAAAAAAGTGGGAACTCGCACATTGACGCATATAGAAGTTGAGGCCTCTCTATTTTTTTTTCTTTTTTCTTTACCTGAGGAGCAATGCAAATGCTAGAGAAACTTATTTCCATCACAGTTCATGTGATAGCTTTTCTGCCATTTGTTTACTCATCTCAAGAGCATGAAAAATCCACAGGCGGCACCTATGCAAGCAAGAAGAACAGCATGCAAAGGGTATGAGATTTGTTCCTCTTTTTTTTTTTTTTAATGTTCAGAATTCGTAGATCCTATCTAACTCTTGAACTCCCGATTGAAGTTTATGGTGCCATATTTACTTTGCTGTGATCATATGGTTTAATTTTATCAATAAGAACGTATATATTTTTTCTCAAAAGCTGACTGGTGATTCCGTGCTAAAAATATTAGTTGAGTTCCAAACTGTCGTTGGAGGTTACGGTCCATGGATTTCTACTCTGGGCTTCAATGGGGTTTCTGATGCCTGCTGGCATACTCGCCATCAGAATGTCACACAGAGTGGAATGTAGAAGGAAGCTCAAAATTCTTTTCCATGTTCATTATATTTCACAGGTATGGCAATCTTTTGTCTTTCTGTTGCATATGCTCGTCTCTGCTGAAAGTAAACCTTAGTCATTCACAAACCACATTTTGCATAAAGCTGGCAAGACCTTGTTAAAGCTCTCATCTCTGCATATTACAGGTAGATAAGTACCCCACTCCTTTAGTCCTTAACGATGGTGAAAGTAGAATAAAGTGAAAAAGTATCCTAACGTCCATGTGTTTTTTATATACAATGTGACTTCTGTCATTATTGCTTGACAAGGAAGCAAAGACAACGATCTTAAAGTAAATGCTGATTGGAACTTCAATAGATGGCAATCTTATTCTAAATAATTAAGAGTTAGGTGTTGTGTTGCATATGAAGATTAAAAGGTAATGCAAAGTTATAATAGCATGAACTTTGATTATTGGGTTGGCAGGTAGTTTCTCTACTTCTTGCCACAGCAGTAGCTGTGATGTCAATTAAGAACTTCGACAACTCCTTCAGTAACCATCATCAAAGAATAGGAGTGGCTCTATATGCTATGATATGGTTGCAGGCCATTTTAGGTTTC
>JAOQMM010000009.1:269497-279859 GCA_027563515.1 Erythroxylum platyclados | reverse complement strand
ACTCCTTCAGTAACCATCATCAAAGAATAGGAGTGGCTCTATATGCTATGATATGGTTGCAGGCCATTTTAGGTTTCACAAGGCCACAAAGGTAAACCATGGAATTCATCTTAATTATTTGCAGACTGACTGTGATGAATTACAGAAAATAATATATATTTTACGTGTTAATTAATGTATTCCTTATGCACAGGGGATCCAGAGGAAGAAGTGTATGGTTTTTTGTTCATTGGGTACATGGAACTGCAATGTCTCTGCTGGGAGCCATCAACGTATTCACAGGATTAGTAGCATATCATCAGAGGACGTCAAGAAGAATAGAGGTTTGGGGAATAGTTTTCACTATTCAGCTTTCTCTTATGATCTTCTTTTACCTATTCCAAGAGAAATGGGTATATATACAAAAGCAAGGAGTCATCTTGGGGAACCCCACTGATCATGCAAGAGACGATCTCAAAATGGTCACCACTCAATCCTTTTGAACTTTTGATTTACTTTGACCTAATTACACACAATTTAACTCTAGACCCCCACTGGATAATGGACTTCTTTAATCAACTACATCAAGTACAAAACTGTCTAATAAATACAACTGCCACAGAATCTGTAACAAATATATATATATATGACATTTTGTGCTTGATGGAGGTGATTGAAAATTCCCAATACCTTGGGGTCTACAGTTAAATTTTATAACCAAGTGTGCCTTTTTCTTCAATCAATTTATGTTTACTACTGGAGGAATCTTTATCATCCTCTATGATAAAGACCACTAATTCTGGACCACCAAACTGATTAGACAGAAGAATATACAATTTGCTCTTCTTTTTCATCTTCTGTTTCTTTTCAATTCTTTTTTTGGTGTCTATTTCAGTACAACTGTCTGTCATTCAACGGTTGTATTGTAAATAGCGTAGCCATTTGACATATGTTCAATCTCTTTGGAACATTCAAAAAGAAGAAGAATGTGAGAAGGATATCTGTTGCTCCTAACTCTTCTACTAAGATACAATAGAAATAAAAAGATAAGGATCAATAACATAGAGGCAAGTGAAAATATACTTGATTGTTTTACACAACAATAAATTGAACATTATTTATGACCCAAGTGCTTTAGTGAATAAACAAAACCCTCTCGAAGATTCATACTAGCCAAATGGAAATCAAAATTCAAGCGCTTTGTCCTATTAGGAAATAAATGATTTTCTACAATATGCAAAACTATAAGCTTAATATTCAACCTTAATACAAGTCTTGAAGTAGATATGATAGCATTACGATTCATGAACTATTAATGTTGGATCAGAAGTGGACTTAGAAGGAACGATTTGTTGGAGCAGTAGTGGATTTAGAAAGAATATATATTCTTACAAGAAGGTAATTTATTAAATAATATTCTATTCACTATGTTATGTTTGAACTAAGATTACATGTGTATCTATAGGACTCCATCTGACATAGATTCATCTTCCTAAGGAAATTTTAATACATGAAAGCATACTTCTAATTACATAAATAAATACTTCCTATACATGAATAACATTTTTAATTTTAAGTGTATTTTCAAACAATTCATCTCCTTATACCCTTAAACATGACTTTTAATTATTTTAAGTAAGTTTCTTAAAATCCCAAAAGTATCAAGTTTGAGAGTCTAGGTGTAAATATCTACAATCTAACCTTGAGACTTCATATAATTGAGTTGTATCGCTTTGTCTGCCCCTACACCGTAACGGATTTGGGCTGGACCCGGGTCGTTACAGAACTAGTTCAATTAAGAAGATCCATTAGAGTAAGAAGACCTATAATCTCCTCTGATTACATAGTCTATTTAGGTGAACAAGAATGTGATATTGGACATGTAGTAGATCTAGTTACTTTTACAGAAGTTATTTTTGGACCTTATGCATATTTGTGGTGGGATGCATTAGGGATGAGATGCAATCCATGAAGTATAATAAGGTATGGAAGCTTGTGGATTTATCTCATAATTGTAAACCTATCAGTTGTAAATGTATTTACAATATCAAAAATGATTCTTATAATAAAGTTGAGTGGTTCAAAGCCCGTTTGGATGCCAGAGGGTTCACTCAAAGAGAAGGGATTGACTTTAATAGTGCCTTTTCTCCTGTATCCTTTAATTATGCATTTAGATTGATTATGGAAATAGTGGCTTATTATGATATGAACCTACATCAGATGGATGTCAAAACTGCTTTCTTAAATGAAGACCCATGTGAAAAGGTCTCTATGGAACAACCTGAAGGATTTCAGGATAAAGACAAAGTTGACATGGTTTGTAACATAAGGAAATCCATATGTGGTTTGAAATAAGCCTCTAGACAATGATACATAAAATTTGATGAGGTTGTTACCTCATTTGACTTTGTGAAAAATAAAGTTGAAAGATGCTTGTATTATAAGGTTAGAGGGAGCAATGTTATCTTTCTACTTTTATATGTGGATGATATCTTGCTTTTATCAAATGACTTGACCATGCTATATAAAGTTAAGCAGCTTTGGCTAAACAGTTTGACGTTAAGGATCTTGGCAAGACATCTTTTGTCCTAGGTGTTTAGATTCACAAGGATAGCTCTCAATCCTTGTTAAGTCTCTCTCAAAGAGAATACATTGAGCGAGTGCAACAAAGGTTTAATATGGCTAATTGTAAACTTATTACAGCACCTATCTCTCTTGGTGAGATTGTCTTTGGCACAATATCCAAAGAATGTTATAGAAAGAGAGGCTATAAAGAATTTGCCTAATTTTAGTGCAATTGGTAACTTGATGTATGCCCAAGTATGCACTAGACCGGACATTGCATTTGTGGTTGACTACTAGGTAGGTATCTGGCTAACCAAATAATAGACCATTAGAATGTAGCCAAACGAGTGTTGAAATATCTGAAGGGAACAAAGGCTTATATATTGACATTCAAGAAAGTTAACAATTTAAACCTAATAGGTTATACGAATTCAAATTTTGCTATATGCCTAGATGATAGGAAGTCCATATCGGGGTATATATTTATGTTAGCAAATGGTGCAATATCATGGAAGAGTGTCAAGAAAACATTGGTAACTTCCTCAACTATGCATACAAAGTTTGCGGTATGCTATGAGGCTGCTTCCCGGGCGATTTAGCTCAAGAACTTGATTTCTAAGTTGTTTGTGGTTGATTCAATAGCTAGACTTATTCATTTATATTCTGATAATCCTTATATTGTAATGGTTAGTAACAACAATAAGAATATCATAAGGTCTAAGCATTTGAAGCTTAAATATTTGACCATAAAGGAATTAATACAAAAAGGTGATATTAAGGTGGAGCATTTGACAAATGAGTGCATGTTTGTTGATCCTTTGATTAAAGGACTTCGCACAGTTATTTTTGAGCAACATATGTATAGTATGGGTTTACTGAAGTCCTTCGACACTATTAGTTAGGGATTACTGTATTTGCTCTTGATATATTGTACAAATTTCATATATTATGACAGTATATTTTTGAATATATTGATGATTATCATTTTTTTTCTTAGTCACACAGCTTGTTATACATTTTCATAATATAGGTGAAAGTCTTAAGATCTATATTGATCTTAAGCATTTTTAAAAGGTCACCAGGCATATATATAAAAATTAACCTTGAGCCTATGTTTTTAGGACATATACAGATACATATATAAATCCATGGATATGATAAGACATAGGAGATATAAGTTTTTAATCCCATAAGGGTTTTCTCTAATGTGGTTTCGCATTTGGTAAGTGAAAAACAAAATTCTTTGATATGGTTTAGCATAAAATTCAGAGGAATTAAGACCAACAATGGAAATATGATACATTTCAGATCATAGGGGTATCATCGCAGTTTACTACACTCCATTTTCTCATTCATATTAGTGAGGTATGTGCATGATTGTATTAGATTTGTGTTACATATGACACATGCACTTGAATTTTTTTGGTATCAAAAGCCTTACAGGACTGAATGGTGGACTTTTATTATCTTTGGATCAAATATTTTAAATTGGTTGAGTTATATATTGATTTTTCTTAACCACTTTTGTTTCGCAAGGAATCATGTCAAAGATGCTAGATGTGTTCTTGTGGATAGCATCATCTCCTCTATGATGAATGTAAAATTTACCATATTATTCTCAATCTTCACCACCAATTCTTGATGAGATGAGAGGCTTTACCATAAACATTTGATTGGGCTTATTGGTTTCTGTGAAGATGGAGGTGAGAGGCTCTTAGTTTATGAGGACATGAAAAATGGTTCTCTTTACGATCATTCACATGAAAAGAACAATGTTGTAATAAATTCCTAGAAAATGAGAATCAAGATTGCACTGGATGCTGCTAGAGGTATCGAGTATCTGCAAAATTATATAGTCTTACCAATGGAGGAGGACAATACAGGTGAAGAAGCGATGATATTTTTAAAAATTTTAAATAGGTGAGTATTCCTACCTGTCACGTGGGTGACCTGAGTTCAATCGTCAACAACAACGTCAAAAACTTGTTGAGCAAGTTTTATATCTAATAAAATTCTCAATACCCACAAGTATAAGAATCGTATCTTGTAGTATAAGAGGTTATCGTTCCCACGAGGATTATGCAATAGCTAAAAATTTGAACCTAACTTTGTCTAAGGTACTCAGAATTGATTTGAATTAAATTTAAATAATAAAAATTAAAATAAATAAATAAAACAAAGCAAGTAATCAAATAATAAGTGAGCTGCCAATTAAAATTGGAACTATTCTTTCTCTATTTTTGTTTCCTTAGTCTTTTTGAATCAATTTATGTGTTTAATCCTAGATTTCCTAAGGTATTGATTACTCTCTCTCAAGATCTAGTCAATTAACTCTTATTGAATTCAAACTTTTGAAATTTGCAGTCTCTCGATTCATAAAACTATTCCTAACATCTTTAATTAGATATGAAGCTATCTATTAGATAATCAATTTCACAACCAAGATATCTCTTCGATTGATCGTTAATTCGCTAATTGTGTCTATTAAACTGCCAACTCTCATTGTACAATCTAACACTTATTACTTTTGACTTACTCTCTCTATTTGTTGTCAAGTTTATGCATGAATAATTATCACAAACATCCAGAATATATTGAATTCAACAATAAATAAAGTCACAAAATAAATCCAAAATAATTCCTAATATGAGTATAGAACTCTATAGATATGTTTAACATCTTACAATTCCAATTAGACATCAATAATAATGAAAACAAGGGAAAAAGAATAAAAACTTTGTTTGCTCCTTAATCTAGAATGATGGAATTTTCAATGCTCTTCTTGATCTCACCACATTGATCCACTTTTTGATGTTGAATGCTACTTTTTTTTGTTTTTTCCTTGTTCTTAAATATTTCTTGAGTCTTCTAGGGTTTTTTTTTGGAGAGTTTTTCTACTTAATTTGGTTCCAAAAATAGCCCTAAAATGTTAAAAGACCGAAAAACTTGTGCTTGGATAACCTCTGACATGATCGTGCCCTTGGAGGCACGACCGTGCTCCTGCTATTTCATTCTTTGGCACGATCGTGCTCCTTAAGGCACGATCATGTCATCGTCAAACTTCCTCCATCTTCTCTATTCTTCAATTTCCTAATTTCCAACAGTCACAAACATATCAAACACCTCTTGAAACATAAAATTAAGATCTAATTCTTGCTCTAAACCAAACAAACACTTAGAACATAATTAAAACTAACAATAACACAATTCTAATCCTATACACATGATAATCATCTAAGAAACACTTGAAAACACGCTTAAACATCTAACAAAACATAATATAACGACTCCTATCAACTTCCCCACACTTAAACCTTTGCTTGTCACTAAAAAAAAATACAGAAACACACAATCATGCAACAATACAATAATGGTACAATGACATTAAATCTTATGAAATTAACTTGACCTCAAACACCAATCACTCAAAATGTGGCAATATACTAACTTATTCCTTTTATGTTTAAATGCTTTGATTTATATATAAATATCAATCAAAATGTTAACACGCTATTTATTCACCTATGGCACTTGTAAGCATGCATTTATTATTATTGATTAATAAAAAAGGCAAACTATCACTAAGTAACCTTTCATGAAAATTCTTGCTATTTGTGAAAGATTAGTAGGCTTTATTTATTGTACTACCATTTTTTAAAGATTTTCTTTAACCTAGTGTTTTTACGCGAAGGCGAACACTTTGTCATCAATGTCCCCGGTTACTCAACTAAGTCACATTTTTTATTTAACTTAGTTAGAGTATCATTCTAGCCTTTTGACGTGAAGGCAAGTATTTTGTTATGAATGCCCCTGGTTACTCAGCTATATCTTAACTTTCAACTGGCTACCAGCTCTATTCTTAACCTAATTTTCTTAAAAAGGGCCAGCGGGATAGTTGTTTTATTTAATATATATTTTTATTATATATATGTTTTTATTTATTTATTTTTAATTTCTTCACCTACCTCATTTCTTCTTAATCCATGATTCTCATAAAAGGATACTAATAATGCTAACCAATTCAATTGACTATAATTATAAATGTATACCAACAAAATTCATAAAGTGAAAGAATAAGTTTCATATCCTAATTAACATACATATTCATCCCAAAGACACTTAAAAACACAAAATTTATAAGTTACTATGCCTTTACAATTTAAATGACCATGTTCCAAGCTAAACTAATTCCATTCAATTCTTGCCATTGACACATTCACGCAAAGCGCACATCACATTGTCATCCTAAAAAAAACTTACAAAATGACAATGCTAAATTCACACACACTCGATATATATAAATGCAAAATTCACACATATATGATATGCAAAGCATATATATCCCCACACTTGAACAACACATTATCTTAATGTGAAAACAAACAATACAAATAAAAATAAACAATAACAAAGCAAAAGTTAGAGCAAGAATACTTATATAGATTGAGGTGGTGATGGTATGGACAATGCAATTTGGAGACACTCTATGACATAAAATTCCAGCAATTCACTCCCTACAAAATAAATATAAACAAATAAAAATAACAAAATATCAATAAAATAAAATGAAAATAAAAAATAAAACTTATCTTATTGTTGGATTGCCTCCTAAGTTGCGCTTGTTTAACGTCATTAGCTTGACATACTCTTCACATTTATGCTCAACTTAGGTCTATGTTGAGTGACTTGCTTCCAATCGTGTCACCCAATTTCAGTTTTGCAGTCTGTAAAGAAGCTACATATTGCAAGATAATTAGATGGACATAATTAATCAAATTAAGAAAACCTAGAAAGTTTAGTAATTGCCTTTTTTACAGAAAACTATCAATAAAATAGGGAATGATGAATCTCCCTGAATCTTTGGTTGAATCCAACAATTTGTCCTCTAAGAAGGAAAACTGCCTGGGAATCACCCTCATCCCCTCGTCTTCATCCACTTTTTAAACAAAGACTTTCTTATAATCTTCAAGCTTTATGTTCTTTGTCATCTTTTCCTCTTTATCTAGCTTTAAAGATTCAACTACATCAATTCTCATGAATGAGCTGCCCTCCTTCGAATTCTTTAGGGTTAATTACAAAAAAAAGCCTAAACTTTTGTCAAATTTTCAATTATAGTCCGAACTTTAAAAAGTAGTAATATATTGCCCAAACTTTCAATTTTTTTTAATTCTTGCCCAAACTTCAAAAAGTGACAATAAAATTCACAAACTTTTAATTTTTTCAATTCTAGCTTGACATTATCTGTTGTTCTTCTGATGCCCTAAGCCATTTGTTTTCTGTTTGTTCGTCTGACGTCCTAAACTACTCTTGTATTAAAGCGTATTGTACCAGTAAACTCTTCATTTTTAGTTCGTTCTCCTGATGCCCTTAGTGTGAGGGCGTCGAGGCTGTATAATTTGAAAATCAAAGGGTGGGGTGTCGAGAGAACAAACTGAAAACGAAAGGAAAAATGAAATCAAAGTATAAGGTCGTCGGGGCTGTGTAATCTGATTTAGGTCATTTTTAAACAATGACGTCATTTTAATTATGTGATTAAACGATGTTATTTCATTAATCTTTATTACTTATGTTAATTTTAGTTGACATGTATTAATGGTTAAGGTTTCTGAAACACGTGGCAAGTCACGTAAGCAAACTTAACAGAAACATTAACATCGGGCTAGAATTGAAAAAAATTGAAAGTTTTTAGCATTTTATTGCTATATTTTGAAGTTTGGGCTAGAATTGAACAAAATTAAAAGTTTGGGCATTTTATTGCTACATTTTAAAATTCGAGCTATAATTGAAAAATTTACGAAAGTTTAAGCTTTTTTGGGCAATTAACCCAATTCTTTAATACCTTATTCATATTGAATTTCCCTTAATCATCACCAATTCAAAGGATGAGATTGTCTTTATGGACATCCACTAAAGCTATTCCAGTGCTAAAAAAGGTTCTACCAAGAATTAGTGGGCAGTTTTGATCCTCTTCAAAGTCTAGCACAACAGAGTCCACAAGAATGATAATCTTGTCCACTTTTATAGGCACATCCTCCACCATGCCAAACAGTTTCTTTATTGATTGGTCTGCTAAATGAATAATCATAGAAGTTGGCTTCACATCGCCTAGCCCCAATTTCTTGAAAATTGACAAAGACATACGATTAATAATTGTGCTTAAGTCATATACGCATTTAGAAAATTTAAAATTACTAACTACACAGGGTATAATAAAACTCCCTGGATTTGTCAACTATAAGGGCATATGGTTAGTAATTATGGAGCTGCATCTTTTCGTCATGGGGACCATTTGATTGTGATCCCAAGTTCGCTTGCTTGATAGTATGTCTTTGACAAACTTTGCGTACGTGGGTATGGTCTCCAAAACTTCCATAAAGGGCTAGGTAATTTACAATTTCTTCAACTTTTTCACGAACTTTGCAAGTTGTATATCCAATATGTTCTTCTCAAGTCTTTGTGGGAATGATATTGTCAGTGGATATGGAGGAGGAGGAACGTAGGAAGGATGCTCATTCTTATCTTTATCCATTTTCTTCTTATCTTGGTGTTCTATAAGGTGGGTTTCATCTTGTTTTTCCACTGGTTCTTTTAGCTCTTTCCTACTGCTAAGTGTGATAGCCTTAAGTTTCTCTATTAGATTTGCTTCGGTATTGCTTGGGAGGCTTCCCAAACTTCTCGTAGATAATACATTGACAAGTTGGTCCACTTGAACCTCTAGATTGTGAATAAAAGAGGTATGGGTCTTCGCTACTTGCTTAAATTGCCCTTCCAGCTTCTTTTGGGCCTCTTCCATGATCATGAGCTTGGCTAATTTTGAATTATTTGCACTAGACTCGTCTTGTTGAAATCCAGTAGACCTTAATTTCTTAATTGAGTCCCTACATTATTAGACCAAAAGAAATTCAGATAGTTCTGCCACTCAAGATTGTATGTGTTCAAGTAAGGATTATTATCTCCCCGAGCATAATGTGCTCAATTGAAGTGGAATTGTTGCTCGTTGTTGTTTTCCACTAGGAAGCAATTAATTGTGATATGGCTCTCTTGTCCGCCTAACTCGCATTAGTGCTGAATTGCTTTGAATGAAGAGAAAGAGGTGGTTGTAAGGCTGTTTAATTGCTTGGTGAGGTTGTCAATTTTAGCCTGCAATGTTGTCACTGAATCTGCAACAATCATTCCTTTTGGATCCTGAAAGATTGTCTGCTATCTACTTCTTTTCGATGTCCAAATACAACTATGTTTGCCATCTCTTCTAAAACATCGTGTGTTGCTTGCATCAATGGTCATGTAATTCCTTGATGATAGGCATTGAACCCTAGCCTCTTAAAGTCGATAAGGGTCCTTTGTTCTCCGTAATGTATTACCTCCACCATCGTTCTTTCTATCTCTTCTTGGCAGTTAACTCTTTAGATTCCTCATTCTTGCCTTCTGATGTCTAGAATGATGTGTCTTCTACTTTGTGTCCAAACTCTCTTTTAAAAAAAAAAAATTCTTGGGAATGGGTACCTTAATCACATAAGAAAGGGTAACAATTACTTAAATCAAAGGAATTTAAATCGTCCTAATGTTAAAATCATTGGTAATGGCATCAAAAACTTGTTGAGCAAGTTTTATATATAATAATAAAACTCTCAATACATCGAAAGTATACGGATCTTATCTTATAGTATAAGAGGTTATCGTTTACAAGAAGATTATGCAATAGCTAACGATTTAAACCTAACTTTGTCTAAAATAACACAAAATTGATTTGAATAAACATAAATAACTGAAATTAAAACAAATAATAAAACGAAAGAATCAAACAATTAACAAGTGTGC
>JAOQMM010000009.1:241194-259913 GCA_027563515.1 Erythroxylum platyclados | reverse complement strand
GCCTCCGTCGATTCTCCTGCATCAGTAGTTGATCATTCATGAAAATCAACATTACAAACTACAATGACAAGTTCTAGCCAGTTGCTGTTGGAGTAGCGTTCAGATGCTGTTGGCGTAGCATTCAGGTGCTTAGTATTCAGGTGGTGTTGGTGCTCCGGTGCTATTGGTGAGCGTTCTGGTGGTTCAGTGTTGCTGGTGTTGCATCCGCATCATTCACGTACAAGTGCTGAGTTGTTGCTTCGTTCACGTACAAGTACATGCTGGTTTGTCTTAACGTATTCCTATAACAGTTCATTCTCCTTATGGTGCATTAATCTTTACGTAGGTGCTTGAGGCAAAATGCTAAAAGAAATTGATTTTATAGATAACCAAAATGAACTGTTAATAATCTTTACGTAGGTGCTTGAGGCAAAATGCTAAAAGAAATTGATTTTACAGATAACCAAAATGAACTGTTAATATATGTTAACTGCTAATAATTAGCTGCATGAGTACCCTTATTAAGAAAAGAAAACATGTTGTTTTTGGCAAGTAGACAAGTGGAACATGTAAGATAAATATTAGAAGAACTAGATCTAAGATACATGATTTAAATAAGAAAAAAATACTAGAGTTAGGATACCCTGATTGTTTTTGTTGAGCTTTAGTGTGATCCAAAAGTGTAGAAAAACTAGAGAGACACCTTTAGGAATTGGCATTTGGATTGAAAATAAATATCCAACCTTAGGTCTCATTATGAGCACCTTCCCTGAATCCCTGTCACTTGATCCTACGTATAACACCTGTTACGTGAAAACTTAATACTGTAATTATTTTTTGTTAATTAACAAATAGAGAGAAGGTTATATTAAATTACTTTGGATATAGATGTACTCATAAGTGTTGGAATGATATCCCTAGTAGCAATAATGAGTAGATTTGTGTCATTCACAATCGAAACTTATGATGTATTTATATACAGACATATGTTGACAAGTAATTTATTTGAACCAATCATGTGACTTAAGAGAACATAATCAACAAGCTATGTCTAAGATGAATGATTATTAGTACCTTGAAGTCCTAAAGCTAAGTAGACACAAAAAATCATTTTTTGCACCATCTTTTAAGTGCCTTGAAGGGAATTAGATTTATGATCATTTGTTCCCCCATTATGAATGATCAGGCTCCTAAACTGCATATAAATCAATTTCTTTGGCTAAGTTCTTAAAAAGCAAAATTTGTAAGCTCCAATAGTCATGTATGATGTTGAGAACTAATCTTATTAGCTGTAATCTCCTAGCATAAGTGAGAAATATGATTTGCCAGCTATTAATTCTTCTATTAAAGTTGTCAAAAAGTGGTTAGCATTCCCTGCGAGAAGGTATCTTTGTAGTAATTGGTATTCCTAAGTATTAGAAAGAAGTTTGTTGTAATTAGTAGCCAAATATTCTTGCCAAGTCCTCAACTAATTCAATTTCTCCTCTAGAAACATAAAGTTTGATCTTGGAGTAATTTATGCTCATCCTCAACATCATATTGAATTCTCGCAAGGAACTCATCAAGATATGCATTGATTATACAAGTTTTTCTTGAATTCTATAAAATCCTTAGGGTTTTATAACTACAAGTTTTATTTTTATATTTTTAATAAATTGTATATGTAATGCTTCTTGGTTGTTAACATATTCTATATTGTATATGTTACTTTGATGAACAATTAGCTATCAAAGAAACTTGTGAAGGATTTAGGACTTCATTATGAAAAGTTTATTGCAACTTATAAAAGAAAGCTTGGAAAAGTGTACAAACAATCTACTGAAGTTATAGAGGAGAAAATTGTGAGTAATGCTGGTTTTCTAATAATTTTCTATATTGTTGCTACTTTTGTTGAGATGCCTAAATTTATTGGCTATTTCATATGTTTATAATACCATTTTATTTGTTTTTTTTATTGTTGATTTGTTTTTCTTGTCAAAATGAGTTATTTCTAGTATAATTGGAATTATGGTAGGTTTTTTGTAGTCATATATGGTGCTTGCATTCGTTACTATGACTACAAATTTTCTTTTGTAGGCCCGCAATGAAAAAGTGCAAAAGGAAAATGATAGTGAAAAGCTTGATAAAGTTGTGGTTGATTTGGGAGTGATAAGGCCTGGACATAATAAAATTTTTGGAAGGGGTGTGAAAACATCTACCATGAAAGAAAAAAACATGGTGAGTGAAGCCTTGTACAAAGTTCCTAATGAGTATTTGTAGTCCATCCAGAATGGATTAGAAGAAGAGATGAACCAAAAAGTAAAAGTTGAAAAGGAGAGAATGAGAAAGGAGTTAGAACAAGAGAAAGTTGAACGCTTGAAAATTAAAAGGCAACGAGAATAAGATAAAGCTGATAGAGAAGAAACGATGAAACAAATGTTCTCTCTCATTCAATCTCAGCTTGGGCAAGCTAACACCATTAACATAGATATGCTTGGTAAATTGATTACACTTAGTCAATTAATAAAGGAATCGTCTATTCCTCCAAACCATACATATCAACATAAAGAATATCAAGTAACAAATTTCCTTAATTCACTGTTTTTGTATATCATCTGTGTTGTTAGTTTTGGGACTATATTATTTGTCTTGATCAAATTGATGTCACAACAAATTATTTAGTAGTTCATTTTTTAGATATATCAACCTATTTATGAGCATAGTAGTTTTACAGTTCTAATCTACTTCTTGTTTTTTTCTTTCTTTCTTTGTAGGTTGGTGATGATTAGGAGTGAACAAGGAGGTACTTGGTGAAGGATTGATTTTTGGTCGCCCATACATATTGGATGTACATTAATATCTATATATTTCTTTTAATATCTATATGGATGTTGTCTACATAATAACAAGAGTTTGATTTTATGTTAAATAATATTGGTAATGAAAAAGTAAATTGTTGCTTTTATTATTACAAATTGTTGCCTAAAAAAAATTATGTTGTTGCCTTATAAAGACTTCAAAGTATTACAATATCTATTTAACATTATTACTATAGTTTAAAACTAATGTGTTGCCTTAGTTTTGACTTAAAGTAACATTTTTATCAATTAAATATAATGAGTGTTATTCAAATATATTTAAATTAAAAAATATTCATTCGATAATTTCTTGAAACCATAATTATAAGAGAATTAATTTTAAAGCATATAAATACCAAAAGTAACTTGTTCTTGTTGCTTTTTATATTGAAAAGCTTTTTATTTAACTTGATATTAGGTGCTCATTGATTTTCAAATTTTTATTTTTCCCAAATTAACCTTAAATTTGTTTAAATTTTCTCACCGGACCCTCAATTCACTGGCATACAGAGTGCAGTGAAATAAAATAACGAGATTATTCACAAAGAAAAAGAGAATTTCTTTTCACAAGGTGAAACGAGAAAGGAATAATACAGGGGCAATATCGTAATTAAGTGCGGAATGGGAGAAATATGACCGTTGGAAATTGAGAATAAAGTGACGATTCAATCACTTTGGTTGAAACAGAGAATCCGATACCTGTAGCAATCTAAACAAAGAAAGTCAATAACATTATCTTTACAGCTCCTTTACATACCAAATGCAAAGCAACGGAGCACCGCCAACCCCGAAGAAGAGAAGCAGAGAAGACGAAACCCAAACCGAAATGGCTAATCCAAGTGCAGCGGGGGAAAGCAAGGTGGTGCTGGTCCAAGACAGAGAAGCACACCCCTACGCATTCCATGTCTCTGGGCCTCGTAATGTTGCTTTTCCTAACTGGAGAGACATCATCAACTCTAGCTGGTTAGTGTTTAGATTACATCCCTTCCTTCCTTCTTTTTTTTTTTTTGTTGTGTTTGTTTTGCTATTTCTTGTCTTTACAGTAAAAGATTCCGTGGAGAATTAGTGGGTGTCTCCTTAGATCTTATTTGGTTGTTCTTGTTGTCATTTTTTTCTGTGATAAATTTTTATGTCTCCATTTAAGGGAATATGGAGTTTCAGCTGGTTGGATTTAATTTCTTCTTTACATCCTTTTGGTATAGACAGATTCAATAGAATCATTTTATTTCACAAATCTAGTGATGATTTCACTTAATGGCTTTACCCTATTCTTCTTATGGAAGGTTGATTTTTGAGTATCTCACGTTTCCAAATTAGTAACTAGACAGTTTAAGCCGGTTTCGCTTAAACTCTTCAGTTTGGTAAGATTTGAGTGTCTTTTTTGGAAACCAGCGTGTTTATGGTTATGAAAAGTCGACTTTAAGATGATCTTTGCGATTTATTTCCGATTTGTTTTGGAGATAGCTTCATTAGCATATATCTTTGATTGCTCGGATCTAAAAGGGAAATTTTATTTTAGAATCTAAGACTTCTATTGTAGTTGGAAACTTTGAATCTTCTAATTGACCAATTAAAAGATATTAACCTGCAGATTAAAATGGTAAGATTTCAGTATAGATTTCAGAATATTATTTAACATAACAAGGTACAGTTGCCAGGGCAGAGAGATTGTTGGATATATTTATAATTTATAAATGTGAAAAGAATAAGCTGTTATGAGCAAGGAAGTAGAAAAAGGATAATCAGTAAATGCATGCACATATTCGGGCTGCTTCTTATTAATGATTTATGTTTACAGGAAAGATGGGAATTACAAGAGAACAGTAATTGCCTGCTTCATTCAAGCGGTTTACTTGCTTGAACTTGACAGACAGGAGAACAGAAGTGAAGAAAATGCCCTTGCTCCAAAATGGTGGATACCATACAAGTATAAGTTGGTCCAAACCTTGATTGATGAACGAGATGGATCAATATTTGGCGCGGTATTGGAATGGGATCAATCTGCAGCATATGCTGATCTGATACTAATCAGACCAAGTGGAGCACCAAAGGCAATTTTAGCACTTCGGGGGACATTACTCAAAAGCCCAACAATATATAGGGATATTGTGGATGACCTCCGTTTTCTGGCCTGGGAGAGTTTGAAAGGTTCTGTGAGATTCAAAACAGCATCAGAAGCCTTGAAATCAATTGCTGGAAAGTACGGAAGTGTCAATGTTTGTGTTGCAGGTCATTCTTTAGGAGCTGGTTTTGCCCTCCAAGTGGGGAAAGCATTGGCGAAGGAGTGAATTTACGTCGAGGCTCATTTATTTAACCCTCCTTCAGTTTCTCTTGCTGCAGGCATAAGAAATGTTGGAGAAAAAGCTGGGGTTGCTTGGAATAAAATTAGAGCAATGCTTCCTTCAAATGTTGAAAACCAGGCCATTAGTGCTAATGCAGTTGCTATGACTTCTGCTTCCGGATTCAGGAACTGGGTACCCTTTTTTGGGAACAACGGTACTATGGAGCTCAAGAAATGGGTACCTCATCTGTATGTGAATAACAGTGATTATATTTGTTGTTCCTATGCTGGACCTGATGGACTAGAAGATAAGAATGGCAACAAGGAGAATTTGGGGGGACGTACAAATGGGCAAGTTGCAGCAAAGTTGTTTGTAGTGTCAAAGGGAAAGCAAAAGTTTCTGGAGGCCCATGCATTAGAGCAATGGTGGTCAGATGATGTTCAACTACAGCAGGCTCTCTGTGATAGCAAGTTGATTAGTAGGCAGCTGAAATCCTTGTACACCGTCCCATCTCCAACCCAAACCCAGGGAAGGCCATCCTAACACAGAAGTGAAGTGTCTCTCATATTTTCCTGATGATGAAACCTTTCAACCGTGAAAGTAAGTAAATAACTTCATATCAGAGTTTGATTTTAGCTCTAACAGAAAACAAGAAAGGTTTGGTTTTCTGTTTGGACTGGCTTTTTGTGAACTTGTATAGAACATGATAAAGGACGGGTCGTGGTTGGTGAAGATGCATCTGAATTTTCACTACCTGTCTAGTTTTTGTTTTGAGATAACTACAGAAGCATATGAATTCAACTCAAAGCCCAAACATAGATCAATATTATATTTATGCACAAATGCATATATAAATCTCCTGTTGGCGACCTTTTTCTATATTTTCAGTTTTTTGTTTTCATTTTTCTACAATATAGCTGATAATTACAAGAAATATTATATGACTTAATTACGAAATTAGCTATTATGATTAGCAACGAAAACTTATTCTATGGGTTAACCTTCACCTCTAAAATTATGCAAAACAAATTATATAAAAGTGATAAGAACACGGGACTTTCTTCTACACTAATGAGTAAAAAAAGTGAGCAAAGGAGAAGACAGTTGAATATGTGCTTCTTCAAAGGGATAAATGTGTTGAAAGCACAATTTTTATCTGCAAAGTAAAAGCAATTTAAACATGTTTAGAACAAGTCTGAGCCTTAGTTCATGTTATTTTTCTTTTATGATAAGAGCTGAAGAAAGAAGTAGAATGTAGAGGCCTTGGTATCCCTAACCTTGTTCTCAGCAGGAAAACATAATTGCAGCTCATTGACCTGTCTGTAATGTGTTTAAGAGTTAATATTCTTTAATGTGGATGCTAATATCGTGAATCTGGGTAGGGCCTGTACATCTGAAGTTGATGCACAATAATGAGACAAGAAAGCAAATCCATTCAATTGGATCTTATAATAATATAGACTGAATACTGAACATTAAGCTAGTTAATGCTAGGAACAAATCAAAGCACAAATACTGGGTCAATTAATAATTAGGAAGGATTAGAGTTTTGTCAGTACTGGTCATATAGTTATGTAAAACAGCATCCTAAAACTGGAATCTTAGACTTTGAGATCGTCTTCATTTCAGGAATCATATTTCTTCTGCATTTCAAGGTCCAAAGGCATAGAGGGGTTGTTTTAAGTTAAATTATATTCTTGTAATTGACAGGATACACCTGAAAAAAAACAGACAATATATAAAATAGATATCAAAGCCCTTGGCAGCTTAAGTTCATCAATCAGGTGCCGAGGATTACAAGGAGCACTTATGTTAAATACGCACTAAGCTCATCTTATTTGCCATTGGTCTAATCATCTGAATGATGCGCATCCAGGGACAGTGAAGTAATCGTTTACATCAGCAGATAATATAGATATTCCTTAGACAACCATTTTAACCTTTCAAAAAGAAAAATCTTACGTGATGAGGTTTATGGGTGCAGCTTCAAATACATTTCAATGGTATAATTAACCAATTTAGCTTGGCCATCAGGCTGACTGAAGATGATGAACTGAGCTACAGGATAGCATGGCGCCACTCAATCGAAATAATTCTGACCAGAAAGAATTGGTAAAAACATCTCACAGTCTCGGGCAGCCTATGCAAATTGAAAGTGTAAATAAAGAACAATCGAATCACAGTAACAGTAGATGAAGGGTGAGAAGCATATCAGGAGCTGATCAATTACCACCAAAAGAACCTTTTCACGATAAGAAGATAGAACAACAAAGGGTTGAGAAAAGTCCGAAAGAGTGAGAATGGAAGTACTAGCAATTGCGGCCTGAAATTTGTTAAATGATGCCAAAGAAGCTTTAGTCCAAAGAAAAGAATTTTTCTGAAGCGTGTTGCTTAATAGGGATGCGATAGAACCATACCTACATAAACATGCAATAATACCTATTGAGGCCAAAAAAAACCCTGCAATTCGTGAGTGGTGTTAGCTTTTGTCCAATAAAGCATTGTTTCCATCTTACTGAAATTTTGTTAGAAGTCAAACCTGTGTTGAACTCCTTTGGTTCTTCTAGTCAAAAACAAATGAATTGTATTTACTTAGGCATATCACTTTTTTAACTGTGTGTGCTAGTTGTCAAGTTTCTTAATAGAGTGGTCTTGTTAGTGGAATTATAGTTGTCAAAGTCGGTAAACAAACCGACTCCCAAAGCCTATAAAAGGACTCATGTGTTTGTAATGTATGTATAAGAAAAAAAAAAGAAGAAAAGCATGGAAATTGAGCAGAAGCTCATATAGTGATAGCTATTGAAGAGTGTAACATCAGCTTATTGTTTGAGTTATAATTGTGAGTCTATTATATTTCCAACAACTGGTATCATAGCCAAGTTCATGACTATGTTTCAAGAACGTAAAACATGGTTAATATGATTCAGCTTCAAATTCCAAAATTGACAGAGACAAATTATGAAAACTGGAGCATCCAAATGAAGGTACTACTCGGATCACAAGATTTGTAGGAAATTGTTGAAGAGGGCTACACTGAGCCTAAAGATGCGACCGTTGAAGCATCTTTATCAAACGCGCAGAAGATATAACTTGAGGAATCACGCAAAAAAGATAAGAAGGCCTTGTTTTTCCATCTTTCAAGGAGTTAGTGAATCAACATTTGAAAAAATATCAGGAGAAAACACATCAAAGGATGCATGGGAAACTCTACAGAAATCTCTTTAAGGAGTCGAAAAAGCTAAAAAGATACGACTCCAATCTCTTAGAGCTGAATTTAATACATTAAAAATGCAAAGTTCTGAAAAGATTAGTGATTATGTTACTTGTCTCAAAATGGTGGCGAACGAGATGAAAAGAAATGGAGAAGCTCTTGATGATGTTAGGGTGATGAAAAAACTCTTACTTTCACTGACAAAGAATTTTGATTATGTCATCCTTGCTTTTAAAGAATCAAAGGATTTGTCACAAATCTCTATTGATGAGCTTATAGGCTCTCTTCAAGCTTATAAGCAGAGAACGATCCAAAATAAAAATACTGGTAGTTTGGATCAAGCTTTGCAAAGCAAGTTATTTATTGGTGGCAATCAAATTAGTGGCAGTTACAAATAAGGCAGAGTAAATCGAGGTAGCTACAGAGGTGCCTACAGAAGTGGACGTAGTGGACAAGGACACGGTGGATGAGGACGTGGTAGAAATTTTTTTGAAAAAGGCAAACCAATGAAGGCTATCAAATATATGGTCGTGGTTGAGGATTCCAAAATCGAGTAAGAGACGATTTTCAACAGCGAGGTGATAAATCACAAGTGCAATATTATAATTGTAACAAATATGGTCATTTTAGTTACAAGTGCAGATCATCCCCTAAGAGGGAGGAAACAAATCATTTTTCAGCAACAGAAGATAAAGAAGATGAATCGCCTATTTTCTTAACATACAAAGGAAATGAAGAGTGCAAGACAAATGTTTGGTATCTTGACATCGCTGCTAGCAACATATGTGTGGGTGAAAAGAGCTGTTTACAAATTTGGATGAGACTATCCAAGGAGAAGTTACCTTTTGTGACTCGCCAAAAATTCCAGTTAAAGGCAGAGGTAAACTTATGATTACCTTAAGAAATGGAGAGAAGAAGTAAATATATGATGATTATTATGTACCTGCATTAAGAAGCAATATTATGAGCCTTTGACAACTCTTAGAAAAAGGGTACGACATACACTTAAAGGATTGCTCTCTAGTTATCAACAAAGGTGGAGAATTAATTGCTAAACTTGATGACAAAGAATCATTTTTTCACACTTGATATTCAGTCAGAAGTACTAAAGTGCATGAAGTCTGTCAGTAAAGATGAATCATAGCTGTGACATTTAAGGTTTGGTCATCTTGGATTTATTGGCCTAAAATTATTATTAAAAGCAAAGATGGTAAATGGACTTACAGAAATTAATCAACAGGATTAATTATGTGAAGCATGCATTAAAGGGAAACAACATAGACAAAGTTTTGAAGTTGGAAAATCATAGAGAGCTAGAAGACTGTTAGAGATTGTTCATTTAGATATAGCTCGACCATTTGATATACCATTACTCAAAGGAAATATGTATTAAATTACCTTTATTGATGATTTCAGCAGAAAAAGTTGGGTGTATATTCTTAAAGAAAAATTATAAGCCCATGATAAATTTAAGGAATTCAAAGCAATGACAAAAAAATAAAGTGGGCAATATATACTTAGATCTGATAGAGAAGGTGAGTACACGTCAAAGTTGTTTGAAACGTTTTGTAAAGAGCATGGAATCTTTAATCAGTTGACAGCTTCATATACACCCCAACAAAATGGCATCATAGAAAGAAAGAATCGCATGATTCTTGATATAGTGAGAAGCATGGTGAAAGGAAATCACTTACCGAGAACTTTCTAGGCTGAAACTGATCTATGTGTTATTTATTTACTAAATCGGTATCCAAGAAAAAGTGTAAAAATTTAAAACACTAATTGAAGCATAGAGTGGTAGAAAGCCAACAGTTGGACATCTCAGGACTTTTAGGTGCATTGCATATGCACATATTCCTGATAAAAAAAGAAACAACTTAGATGACAAAGGTGAAAAGTGCATATTTATTAGCTATGAGTAGAGGAGTAAGGCGTATAGATAGTACGACCCTTTGACCAAGAAGGTGATCCTCTCACGATATGTCAAATTCGATAAAGCAGATTATTGGAAATGGAACAAAGAAGATAAGAAAGTTTAAGGACTATTTTTCGATGATGATAATAATGATAAATTTAACACACAAGATGAACAAACTCCTCTACAAAGCCTACTTTAACAACTTCTTAATCAACACCATCAACTTCATCACATAGCAGCAATAGCAGTAGCAATTCAAGGGGAGTACCTATAAAATGCAGAGTCTAAATGATGTCTATAATGCCACAAAATAGGTGCAGACAACATTTGATTACTCATTATTTTGTTTGGCGAAGTGTGATCCATTAACGTACTAAGAGGTTATTAAAGATGAGAAGTGGAAAAAGGCCATGAATGAAGAAACTGTTGTGATCAAAAGAAACGATACATGGGAATTAACTAATCTTCTGAAGTACATAAAGCAATAGGAGTTAAGTGGGTGTATAAGACAAAAACTAATCAAGAAGGGAAGGTTAAAAAATACAAGGCAAGATTAGTCGCTAAGGGCTATAAGCATAGAAAATGAATTGACTATGAAGAAGTGTTTGCTCAAATTGCAAAAATTGATACCATTAGACTTTTTACAACACTGGCAGTGCAAAATAAATGGAAGATTTGTCAGATGGAGGTGAAATTAGCTTTTTTAAATGGATACCTAAAAGAAGAAGTCTACATTGAGCAGCCACTAGGATATATTAAAAAAGGACAGGAAAACAAATTCTATCATCTGAAGAAAGCATTGTATGGATTAAAGCAAGCTCTAGGGGCTTGGAACATAAGAATAGATGAGTATTTCCAAAAGAATATTTTTGCAAAAAGCCCATATAAGTATGCCTTATACACGGAGAAAAATCAAGATGGTGATATCAAGATTGTGTGTTTATATGTGTATGACATGATCTTCACAAGAAATGATGCAAGTGTGTTCAATGATTTTAAGAAAGTTATGATTAGAGAATTTGAAATGACAGATATTGGTGAAATTTCATACTTTCTTGGAATCGAGATAAAACAAATGGGAGACAAAATATTTACATCGCCGAAGAAGTATACGGAACAAATCTTAAGCAAGTTTAGAATGAAGGATTGCAACCCAATGGCTATGCCAGTAGAAACACGTGTAAAATTGAGAATAGATTCAAATAGAGTGTTGGTAAACTAGATATTGTTTAAAAGTCTAGTTAAAAGTTTGAGATACTTGACTTTCATATGCCCAGATATTATATACACAATTGGATTGGTCAGTAGATATATGAAGAGACAAAAGCAAGAGCACTTCGTTGCAGTAAAAAGAATTTTAAGATATGTTAAAGATAGTTATTATGGTGGAGACTTAGATCATTGGAAGAGCACCTCTAAATATGCATTTCATATTGGATTAGCAATATTTTAGTGGTCATCAAAAAAGCAACAAATAGTTGCTCTTTTGACGTGTGAAGCCAAGTATATCACTGTAGCAATATGTACATGTCAAGCAATATGGTTGAAGAATATTTTGAGTGAGTTATATCACTCACAAGAAGGTCCGATTACAATATACATTGATAATAAATCTGCTATATTACTTGCGAAAAATCCAGTGTCACATAGCCAAAGGAAACACATAAACACGAAATATCATTTTATTCTAGAGCAAGTGAAAGACAAAAATATAGAGCTCATTCATTGCAGAACTGAAGATCAACTTACAAATATTTTTATAAATCCTTTACAAACTGATGTAGTTCACAAACTCAAAGAAAAGCTTTGTATGCAAAGTCAGGTTTGAGGGGGAGTGTTAGAAGTCAAACTTGTGTGGAACTCTTCTAGGTTCTTCTAGTCAAAAACAAATGAATTGTATTTACTTAGGCATATCACTTTCTTAGCTATGTGCTAGCAGTGAAAGTTTTTTAATAGAGTTGTCTTGGTAGTGGAATTATAGTTGTCAAAGTCGGTAAACAAATTGACTCCCAAAGCCCATAAAAGGACCCCCTGTGTTTATAATGTATGTATGAGAAAACAAAAGGCAAAAGGGTCACTTTTGTCCTAACTTTTTCGCCAATCAACAAGTTTAACTATAACATTGTATAGTGAATAATTATAACCCTAACATTTAAAGAACGCTAAAATTGGATCCAACTATAACGGAAAATTTAACCATGTCTATTAAGTGTCAAGTTAGAACTTACCTGACATTTTTTTATTATCTTTTTGTGGGCCCTCATGTGTCACGTCATTTAGAACATGAATATCTTAAATTCTTCCTAAGTGTAAGGGGGCATCAAATTTTCATTATCCTTAATCATAACTTTTGAGGACAATATCTTCCAAAACGTAGTTTATACAAGAGGTTCCTATAAAAAATAGAAATGGAAGTAATTCAAGGCTATAACCTTCATATCCTCATAATTTTCATGCCAATCACCCCTTTCATCTTGGAGCTTAGAAATTAAATTTACTCTATGCCAAGAAAAGGCTAAAGAATTAAAGAATTTTATGTTGGCATCCCCTTCTTTAAGATTAAAATTTTTTTGAATATTGCTTTCAGTAAACTTCTTATTAAATCAAAATTTCCCCAAGATCTTCAAAGTACCATAAACAATGCTATCTGAACTAGACTAACCATATAGTAAAAAAGCTAACAATTTCTCTTGAAACTGAGATATTTTGCTACAAAACCCACTAGTAATTGAAACTTTAGAAAGGGAAAGATCTTATAATATGGTAGTTACGTGTGAATCAACTTTATACAGATCATATATGAAGTTTTCTTTTTTTCTTGAAGGAAGAAAGCTTTCTTTTTTTTTTTTTTGGGTTATGATAGGGTGATAAATTTTCTAATTTTATCAGCAACACATTTGATTTCATTATATGCAAGTAATCCAAATAAAACGAAGGAAAGGTGTGGCTGGCAGCATAACAATGTACATTATGTTGGATATATGTACAAGCTCTGTACAGGCAGGTGGATTGCAGTATGTCCATTTTTATATACAGATGACACAGGACAAGAAGTATGTACTATAGTGCTAAAGCCAAGAGATGCTTTTGCCTGTTATTGTTCTAGCGGCAGGAGAAAGGGTTACTTCATAGTATCCCAGATAGCTCATAATCATCTATGCTGATATCCTCCTGATAAAACTGAGAATAACTGCTGTTAAAAGGAGAGAGTTCAAAACCTACCACCAAGGACTCTAAATCTTGAAATGCTAACATATCTGCCTCTTGGCTAATAGAAAAGTCATCTGATGTTGTGCCGTCGAGAAGAATATGATCGTCTGATGTTGTGTGATTGAGATAAGTATGACTGGATGATAATTGACTTAGCTCATTAGAGGAGAGGGCTTGGCTGCAGGAGCAGGATTTGAATGGATCGACTGATGTATGAAACAAGGTGTCGATGATGCTGACGGAGTCTCCGTGGTCTTGAACGTCTAAGACAGTGACCTTCTCAAATGGTTCTGGTTTAGAAGGAGGTGGGCATGAGATTGTTTCTGCGTTGCCAGTTAGTTCCTGAACAAGCTTCTTGAAGCTTGAGCTGTCAGTGATATAAACCTTGGGACGCAAAACCTTTATCAAACTGCTGAGTTGTTTCTTGTCATTCTTTGATATTTTCAATGATGCTTGACATAGTTTCTTCCCCATTGTATCAGTTGGAATGGTCGAATAAACAGAGAACATTAAGAGCTATAAATAAGATGTCGATGTGTTTGAGATGGTAGAAACATAAGTCACAATTGGTTAATCCAAGACGCTGAAAATCACAGGTTGGTCCTTAAATAAACAATTTGTGAGTAGGAGTTGATGACCCTTCACCAACCAAGATCTTATTATACCTCCCTTTCTCTCATTTTCAAAGTAGGACACATCAGTTTAGATGCTTAAGTTTGTGTTTATGTGGAAGGTCAATTCAAGAGCTTCTTTTCTTTAAGATGACAATCTGCCGTATACGAGCAAGTTAGACTGACATTCAGGGCACGCAGTTCACCATCAGGGAGTCTTCCAGCTTCCTGTGGCATCTATATTCTATAATGTGTGTGAGAAAGAATAAAAAAATAATATGGAAATCAACATTTCTTCTTAAAGCTCCTTCAAAGTATGTATGTCTGACGTCAAATCCATATGTTAAGAAATTTGGAGGTTCATTGCTTTAATGATACTGAAAGGAATCACATAAGTTAAACCACCGTATGCTTAATAAGAGAAGCTTTTAGGCTTGTCAGCATTACCCTTTTGTCAATTCTTCACTTATTAATTTATGCAGTTGCTTTCAGACAAGTTTTCAGGGCATTGAACCATAGGGACTCCTCAGATGCTCTTCAGATAATAAGACAATTAATATAGGAGAATAAAACTTTTATAATTTGATGTTGATAACTTATTTTAATGAACTTTGCAGTCTATACTCAAGGATGAATAGCGTGAACTTAATAAAACAAGGCTGTTAATATTATGATCAAAATGAATATTAGATTTCATGTATGAACAGGTAATTTTGTGGCTTATTATATTTATATTTGAGTAATAATTTATAACCAATAAAATTATCTTCAGCATTATTAAGAGAGAGATTTGGAGACTGCACCTTAAGATTACTAATTTGAGTGTCAAAGTGTCTTTGCCGCAAACATTCTACAAACTCTACGCAGTTGTTTTTATAGGCTTATAAACTTGAGATCAACTTGACAGGCCTACTTTAAATTCAATATACATCAATTGATTTATTTTTATTTTGAGAATTCTTTTAATCATCGAAATTGGGTAAGATTATATTGATTGGTTTCATTTTGATAAATTAAAAAAATAATTAAAATAACAAAAAAGTAAATTAAAAAGTCCGTACAAATTCACTTATTAATTTATAGTTATATAAAATTTTAAATTTTGTTTAAAAAGATTTTTTATTAATTTCAAACATATTAATCTTATAAGTCAATAAGTTTAATTATTAAACAAATTAATGTGACATATTTTTGTTTTATATCTAATGACTATCTACCTACATCTTCTTGTAAGAAATAAATTTTATCTGTGCATTTTTTATAAGTAAAGTTGAAAGTTAACACAATTTGTTCTATCACAGAATTTATATACATAATTAAATGGGATTTTGTTAGGAAAAAAAAGAATATCCAAAATCATTGAGATACTTTAGGATTGCTAGCCCCCACTTACTACTAAGCTTGGCAATCTTAGAGATAAAATAGATTCTTTAAAATCTTAAATACTTTTTAACTAATATTACATTTTCTATAGAATTCAATTTCCAAAAATAAAAAATATTCCCTTAAAATCTACTATATTAAGAAATAATATTCAAAAAGAGAAAAAAATTACAATTTGAAATTGCATGCAATATTAGTCACTATATCGATGAACTATATTGCTATTGCTTAACTTCTTTTAAAGTACTTCCCTTTCTTTAGAATATAAGTAATACTAATAGTAACTAAGTACCATTAAGTAAATCACCTCCTATTAGTTAATGTTAGAGATTAATTATTATTGTAAAAGCTTTTTAATCAACATCATATAAATGTGATTGACTTATGACATATTGAGTGTATAATTGACTTATAACATATTTTTATTTTTGGTAGTTAAAAGGTAATTGTATTAATCAATGAAGCTCATAAAGGAGATAAAAACTTGGTACAAGGCTTCTTATAACTAGCAACTCAAGTGCTAACTACTGTTAGAGCATGTTTAATTCGTTCAAACTTTACATCTGGTATTACAAGTACTAGAACTTAGATCTTTATCTTCTTCTATTGTTATGGTCTGTAAAAGTTCTTGTATTGGCTTAAGAGTCAATCTCTTTCTCTGTGTTAGCCTCACTAGATCACGTAGTTGCTTCTACGTACTGGAGACCTGTTGGTTTTCCTATTTATCTTCATTTTACACACTTACTTGTTGCCATTCTTCAGGATATAAGGCTTTGATTTACGTTAGTTAAGATGTTTTCCCATATCCAATTTAATAAAAGCTCTACTGGTCATGAATTTTATTCTTGAAAAACCTCCCATTCCTTTCTCTCCAAATAGCATAAACACTAGTTCCTAAGGTAATCTTGAATAGTTAGTAGTCTTCTTCTTTTAGGTGTTGTCTTTTGGAAGTCCAAGCTTTTAATTTCTCTCAATCCTCTTCTCTAGATTAGTGGTTAAATAGCTCCTAAATTCTTAGCCATAACCCTTTAAAGTAATTACATTTCAAAAAGAGATGATCTCTAAATTCCTACTCTATATTACAAATTTATACCCAAAGAGCCTCTGAAGGATATCTTGAGGAATTTTCTTGGACCATACAATCTTACTCTACTATCGCACCACGGTTGTTAGATTCATAAACACTTGGTAACAAGAGTTATTGGTGAATTTTCTTGATGCATATCTTTGCCACCTTATATTATTCTCCAAGAGTTAGTTTGCGTTAGCTTTGGGTAGATTTAGCTGAATAATGGAGAAGCCTAACCCTTTTCACTCCAGTTATCAAACTAGAGATATATACTTTCTCCATTTCCAATTTTATGCTTAATTACCCAACAAAACTTTTCCATTAGCTTGATTATTCGTAAAATGTTCAAAGAAGAGTCAAAACTTAGCTTAATTTCTTATAGTCACTAATTCTCTAAGTTGTGAGAGTGAACCCATTATACCCAGAGAGTTTTTTTATCCATAGGGAGTCTCCAAATCCTTCTGGCAAGTAAAACATTGTTAGGAATTTGCATTGGCCATACATCTAGCCCTTACTCTTATTTTGGCACTCTAATGTCAACCCATTCTTCCTTGGTACATGGTTTCTTATAAGCATACCCTACCTATCAGGGTCGTTCCTAATATTTTATGGCCATGAGCAAAGTATTAAAAAAAAATCCCTATTTTTGCCTATTATTTGGCCCCCATATAGAATAAAAATAAGTAAAATATGGGCACTTTTTGTTGTTCTTTATGAGGTCAAGAGTAGGCCATATTTTGCTTTATTTTATTTTTTATGAAAGTAAAAATAGACTTTATTTTATCATTTATAAGGATAGGCCTTGGGCGGGTGCCCACCCTACCCTTGCCCAGGGTCGGCTTGCTATCTATAAAAGTTCCTCATTATTCTCTTTAATTCCTTTATAAGATTCTTTTGTATAACCATGTTCAAGATCCACGAGACATATGGATTTTTTAAGATAGATTTAATAAGTTGTACCCTCCCTGTATAAGTTAAGCTTTTATTTCACCAATGACCAATTCTCCTATGTAACATACCAAATAAGGCTTGGCAATCACCATATGTTGGCTTTTTAGTTGTGGTATGAATTCCTATATAATTAAAAAGGAGAATCTTTATCTTCAAACCAAGGATAGAAAAAAATCCATTAAACTTATGAATTTTCTCCAGTTGATATATTTGCCCTCATTGATGTTGAGGCTTAAGAGTTTATTGAATGTTTGAGGTGAGTATATCAGAACTCTAACTGGTTAGCATCTACTTTGCAAAACACAAGTAGATCATCTGTAGAAGAGATTAAAGACCCTTAGCTTACAACATTTGTTACGGAATCTAAAGGAGGGATCTTTTTTCATGTTATGATTAGTGATCCTCGTTAACATTTTAATATAAATTAAGAGTAGATAAGATGATAACAAGTCTCCTTATCTTGCATCTCTTCCTGCTTGGAATACTTGTGATGGTTCTCCATTCACTAAAACATTGAAGGAAGTGGTTGTGATGTATTGCTGAATCTAAGTGATAAATTTTTACAAGAAATAAAAAGCCTTTAAAGAATGTAAGATGAAATCTCAATTGATTGAATTAAATGCCTTATGGAATTCAATTTTCATGGCATAACTTTTGATGGAGTCATTGCTTTAGTAACCTTTGAATAGCTCTTGTGCCAAGAAAATATTATCACATATGTTCCTTCCTCTGATGTAAGTGCTTTGTGATTTGGATATGAGAGCTTCCAACAAGGCACTCAATCTCGAGGCGATGAATTTGGATGTGAACTTGTAAATGGTGTTGTAGTAAGCTATAGGCCTAAAATCTTTAAACGAATTGAGATTAGTCATCCTTGGTACTAGGAAAATGTGACTTCTATTGATTTCCATTAGTAGTTTTCCTGAAGTGAGAAATTCCTAAATTGCTTTGTTGGTCTGAAACTTTATCAATCTCTATGATTCCTTGTAGAACAATGAATTTGATTCAATAGGACTAAGGGCTTTGTTGGAATTGAAACTCATTAAAGCTTTTTCTACTTCCTAAGAAGTAATAAACCTAATGAGATCTTGAGCTTGTTTAATAATTATTGCCTTTATAATAACGAAGTTTAGTTCCTACAAAGAAGAGCAATAATTAATTAGTATATGTGCGAAAGAATTTTTTAAAAGCCGGCATCTTCACCTTCTTTTTCATTAAACTGCCAAAAAAATTACAAGTAAAAAGAAAAGAAAGAGAGAGGAGGAGAG
>JAOQMM010000009.1:183165-195843 GCA_027563515.1 Erythroxylum platyclados | reverse complement strand
TTAGAAATCATAGTCTCCCTTTTATATCATGCAACTCCCGTACGCAACCCACTTACGAGCGAGCACGGGCTTCCGCACGGGCGTGTTGATACTCGTGTGATTTCTGTCGACTCCGAGCTTTAACACATGGGATCAACAGCACGGGCAAGTGACGATGAGACACGGGCGCAGCTGTATGGACACGGGCTCGCTTGGCGCGGACACGGCACGGGCAGGCGACGACGAAGCACGGCCGTGTTGTTTCGGATTTCAGCTGCGCACGATCGCGGCTGAAGTGGACATCGCACTGGCAATTAACACGGGCAATTTGCCCTACCTTCTTCTGTGCACGCTCGTGTTCACTTCAAACCTCTCTAGTTTCTCTTTTTGATATTAAAACCTGAAAATTTCACAATAGATGGTGTTGAACATCAAAATTAATGAAAATCAACTCAACAACTCTTACATTCCCTCTAACAACATGCTCAATTAAAATAGATAATTATCAATTATCATAAACAATTACAGGACACTATGATATCATTGTAGGGAAACCAACTATGATCAAATCATAGGTTTAGCAAAAAAATAAAATTTTTACGGTTTCCCAATCGGATATCAACAATTAAATAACTTAAAAATATGAATTATAAAATAAAAGAATCATACTTGACTCAAAATATAAATTTTTTTAAACCTTTTGAAATTATCAATCATGAATTGTTTAAGTGTCCAATCTTTAACTGTATTCACAAAGTAGTGAAAAAGAAACTTAACTTTTTAGAGTAAATAAGAAGAAATGCTAATTGTCTTATGCTTATTTCCTATAAATAGCAAAAAAAACATTAGGTATTTATTTTTATTAAAATTAAATATTCTAATTATAATTAAAATTAAAATCAAACTCTAATTATAATTTAATTTAATTTTTAATAAAATCAAATATCTCATATTTGAGCCTTGCAGTTTCTCAAACTTCACAATTAAGTCAAACTAAATTGAAAACAATTTTTTTCTTTTTAATTGTTCTTTATCTGTAAACTATTAGGTTTCTAATATGTTAAAAATGATTATAAATTATAATTGGAATTCATAATTAGAATTAGATAAATTAAAACTCCTTTTAATTTATCTTTAATTCTCTAATTTATAATCATAGATCAAGATTGACATCTAGTAATATGTCATGACCACTCAAACATTAGGAATATCAAAGTTGTTTAACTCAACTTATCTATGCATAGTTATGATGTATAATTTAATCTTTTCATCATCTAATGATCCAATTGGATATAGAGTATGAATCTAGTGCCTACTCTTTTTAAATTCAATCATGTTTGTTCTTGCTGATTAATAATTAATTTATAATTGATATTTGAAAACACCTTTTCAAATCTCAATTCACTATAGCTAAAAAATTCATTAAATCACTAATATCAAGAATAGTGGAGCATTCTCTCTAATTACTTTAGAGTGACTAATCTTTTATTAACTTAATTAACTATCTCTATATGATTCATATTATATCCAAATACTACTGACTAAGCTACCCTAAATAAGATAAGTAATAAGTAGCATCAAAATATATTAATTTCCACATGAGATACCTTGGTAATCTTAAGTTTAAGGATCAATTATGCAACCATCATGTTGAGGAAATCCGCAGATACATAAGTAATATTCCATTTTGGATCCTTATAATAGGGTCACTTCAGTGAACTTATTCTCTAATAAACTTCCACACATTTGTTTAAGTATCTCTATACTTTAATTTATAAGATTAATTACTTTTTAATAAGAAAGAAACATAACATGTGCTAGTTTTACTATTTCATCATTATTTTGTCTTGATGAAACTACAACTAGAAACAATTTAGGAATAATACATAAATGAAAATTGAATGTCATAAGTGCGATATCATCATAATTTTATTACACAGTAATTCTTCCAGGGATTTTATCTTTAGTATAAAAATATTAACATAATTAACAAAATATATACAGATAAATAATGTATTTATTAATTAAAATGATAATGTCATACATAAAATTGCAAATAACTGATTGATTGCAAGTACATAAACTAATAATAGTATGGTTAGTAAACAATGTCTGCAGATAAGTTTTGATGGTCAATCTGTCAAAATCTATGGTATGGTTAGGTATGGAATAGTATCATGAACGCAGAGTGGAAGTGAATGGATTAAAGCCTATTAGAGCACACATTATAAAATAGTAGAGTCAGTAATATAGCCTGATGATTCATACCATGCCGCTTTTAAGATGATTCAATTTCTTTGAGGGGATATTAATTACTATGCACCAATATTCAGAAAATATAGATAACGCCAATTGCCTCTTTTAGTATAAATTTGAAGGGAACATCGTTTTATAACGTGCTTGCCACCCTCTTCTTCACACATATTACCAATAACACACCTTGTAACTATATTATTTATGAATTGAAGAAGCAACAGTGATAGATTAACCAAAGATAGAGTTCTACTCGAAACGTGCAGCTTGTTTATAGAGTATTCCAATTTCCGCTTTCCTTACAAAATGGGAAGATTGAACTTTAAAGTGACTGAGGAGCTCATCAACACAAATCTTCCTAGTTTGTCTGTAGTACTTGCCATATGGATCAAAAGCAATGACTGTGAAAGCCATGAAATATATAAATGACAGTTTATTTTGATCAATTAGAGCAAATAGTATCATGATTCTTCAAAATTTCTCTTTCCATATATGTTGATGAGATTACTAAAGTTGGGAACATGAATAAGCGCAAGAGCATTACAAGCCGTAGGCTTGGACCATTTTGCCTAGCTTAGCTAATTCCTTTGCAAAGTCAACAGTTTGGTCATATTTAATCAGGATTTAAATCAGACTTAGGTTTTTTTTTAAATTTCAAACTTTAGCTCTAGCTTAGACTCGAGCTCAGTCTTTTGACTTAGCTCAACTCAAAGCGTAAATGATCATAGGTAAAATGATATCAGTTTTTTAAAAATTAAATTAAATAATTTAAATTTAAAAAAATAAATAAAATTTCGGGCTTGACTCAAGCCTGATTAGGCTTCAAACTATACAAGACTTGATCAAGCTTAGACTTAAGCTTAAGGCTAGGCCTGAGCCTTTATAAATGTTTTTGGACCCCCTAGCCCAATTTTCACCTTGTCTAATGCCATCCTTATAAGGTCGTACTTAACGGAGAGAGCACAGAGTGACTGAATGTGGGAGTTTTTCAACTTAATTAATTATGGGAAAGGTGTTTCTTTTTATTTACAGCCAATTTGTTGGTGGTATATTTATGACATAATTAATTAATAGTATCTTTTATCTTATATGTGTTTGTTTAATTAACAAACACATAAGATAAAGATTGTGAGATAATATATTTTACAAATGAAATTATGATAATATCATAATTATGAGATTCATATACATTTATATATTATCCTTAAATTATTTTTAGTTATTATTCTATAAAGATTGGACATTAATATAATAAAAGGACTAGTAGACATTATGTTTTTTCCTTATGAATGAATTACTTGATCTCGTAAGTAAGTGAACTAACCTGATATGAGCATTTCATATAGACCATTATTTTTATGTTTATGAAAATACTCATTGTAATGATTGTATAAATGATCATTTGACTTAAGATCTTCAAAATATCTCATTTAGAGATTGTTATATTTTGATACTACTTAGGAATTTTTCTAACTAAGAGTAGCTCAATTAGTAGTCATTAAATATGGTATGAAATATATGGAAGTAATTGAGTGATCAATATAGTATTTTTTGAAAAAATTAAATATATTAAGCCTTTAAAGACAAATCAATTATACATCCAAAATTTAAAACTACTTGTCACCATATATTAGTGACTGTTAAGGATTACAAGTGATCAATATAGTATTTATCCTAGAACAATTAGGAAGAATGTTTCATTGTTTTATATTAGTTTTGATTTGAGAAATTTTAAACAAGGTAATATGACGCTTTGAAAATTATTTTTAAATATCATTAAAAGAATCAATTACTAATTTTGGAAAACTAATATGATTGGACTCAAATAGAATATACACTAACTTCCTACTTTATGTTTAATTGAAATTTTGTATGATTAAAGGATTTAATTTTATGAAAAATTCATGAATGAAAAGGTTAGTTAAAACTACTTTGAGGACTAATAATATTATATCTTGTTGAGACATAATTGTTTTTTAATTAGAAATAAATTTTGATTAAATTTATAATAATAATTTAATTTAATTACTAAAAGTTCCAAACCCTATTATAAGTAGGCATAAGGCTTTATTGGAGTTAGCACTCATAGTTTTCCCCTCTTTACACTACTTGCAGACTTTTCTCAACTTGTTTGTTTGAAAACTATTAAAGTTTGGAAACTTATGCAACTACGTTGGTTTTAATATAACCCATATATTTAAGGGGAGATCTAAGAAAAGAAATCAAACTTTATAATAAGATACCATTTTTAATTTATGCTTTATTATGTTTTTTAATTAATCATATTATAAAATTAAAGTGATCTTATCTTTTGAGAAATCATTAAAAATTCTTTATATAAGAGTGATGGGATTTTGTCATAGTATTATAATAGTGGTATGAGAATCTTCTTTAATTTTGTAACTTGATCTTATGTTTGATTATTATTGATATTGATTTAAGAAATGAAATTGCAAAAGTTGTAAGCTTTAAAACTAGAGATTCAACAAATACCTTAAGCCACAATTAAATATGATATAATGATCTACGCCAAAATGTTCACTGTATCTAGGTTTTTGAAACCTATTTCACCTACAATAGAGAAGCCACAAAGAAGTCATAAGTGACATAAGGCTGGCTGAAGAGAGGGAGAACCCACATGCAAGAGCATAATGAGATCATAACTCTCAAATTACCTTTCTTACTAGTGATGAACTAGAGTTTTGAGACTTGTTAGTGTAGCTATGAGCTAGAGTTATTGTCGTAGTTTAATATGTTAACAAATAGCTTGGAGAAACTATGTGTTTTATGTTGTCATTATATTGGAGATGTTGGAGAAGTCATTGGTTACTGGTGGTAAGAGGAAGCATATGGTGATAGCAGGACATCAAAGAAGTCCTTAGGTAGTAGTGGCGATAGTAGCTTCATTTATGGTAGTTTATGGCATTTTTAGGCAGTGAAACTAGCAATAAATCATGACTTGCTACTACTTTCAATGCCTTGATGTGTTTGATTGGCAATGGCACTTTAACAACCATTATTTTCCCAGGTATAGTTACTAGGAACTAAAGTTACATGAAGATGGTGCTGTCGACGTGATTGGGGGTAGTGGTAAAGAGGACTAGAACATGGTGCCTAAGGTTTTCTTAGTAAAACAAGGACCTATTTGACAACCAAGTTTGTAAAACAATGATGTTTTAGGGTAAATACAAATTACAGAACATTCTTCTTGCATACATAAAGATACAATTACACTTTGGATACAATTATACTTTGATTGATTATAATTTTTTCCATAGGAATACAAGGCATAATGTATAATAATTATATGGAAGCATGATCCTACAATCAAGCCATTAATGATGAGATAATCACTCTTACAATATATATAATGATAAACGATTAATTGACTACATTTATATATCCATATTTAATATATTTTGCTTGTTATTTGAGAATCTTATGGAATTTATTCTATTTCAAGTGTATTTTTAGGTGATAATTGCCTTTATAGACCAAGAGGAGAAGAATTTGAGTAAAATTGTGGCATAGAATGGAAGAATTGAAGCAACCTAGGACTTACATGGTCGTGTATAGGGACTGTGTAAGTCACTATAAACATGTGGAGCTTTGAAGACATTGTTTCTACCCTGTGAAGCTACACGGCTATGCATGTGCCCATGTAAGTTACTAAAATAGTGTAAAGTCATGATTAGGGTGTTTTTGGACATATACAGTCACGTACGCGACTGTGTCTATTCTAGAAAACCTAATTTTTGCTATAAAAGGATATTATGAAGGCTACAACAAAAGGAAGGTTGACTTGAGAGTAGTGAGCGGCACCAAAAAAGGAAAGAAAAACATAAAAGAGGTTGCACATCCAAGGAAGAAGATCAAAAGTGGAAACATTATCAAGATCAACTCCAACTTTCCAAATCTTCCATATCAAGGCTTCAAGCTGATTTCATTATATTCTTTTATGCTATTTCATTGCCTTATATGCTAAACCTAAATAGTTGTATTTTGAACATGATTATGGATTACTAATCTGTTTATGGTTTATTCTTAAATTGTTTTGTATAAATTTTACCTTGTTTAATTCAATATATTACAACTTGTGACATTTGTTATGTTCATACTTGATTTGAATCAAAAGATTCAAGTTATTTTTGTTAAGTTGCATAATGAGAGTTAGTACCTTAATAGACTTACAAATATTAGGTTAATAAGCAATTGAAGATAGATCTTAATTGTGAGTTAATTATCCTTAGGATTACTTCAAATCCAATTGATAGGTTAGTAGTAGTTTTGAGAGATCGAAAGATTACAACTCAAATATTATCTATTTTAATTGGGATTACCTGATTAGATCTCGAGAGAGGGTAATCAAAACCTTTAGATATTTAGCATCAATCATAGTTGAATTCACAATGTGAAGGGAAGACAGAACAAATATAGAATAATCCTTAAGTTTCCACCATTGGGTACTTCAATTTTATTATCTTTTATTTGTTCAGTTATCAAGTTTGTTAGTTTACTCTAATTTCAATCAATTCAATATTTTGTTACTTTAGACAAAGTGTGATTCAAATTGTTAGGTGACTATAATCAATCCTTGTAGGAATGATATCTTTTATACTATGACTTACGATATGTATATTTACAGTACAAAAGTTTTTTATATAAAATTGTCAACATATAATAGGTCATAATTATTCCCACAATATATGCAAGAATAATTGTGGTCAAAATATATGCAAAAATGATTTTAGAAAATTCTCTTTTAGTTCTCTTTCACTATAATACAAGTTCGAACATAGAGATTAGAAATGCCTAACTTTCCCCAAAAAAGCTTGAAACTAGTATTGATCAAGTACCTTAGTGAATATATATCCTAGTTAATGCTAAGATGATATTGATCAAGGAAGTAATAGTTTGGACTAAATAAGTTGTCAAATAAAATAATATTTTATTTAATATGTTGGTCTCTTTTATTCTCTTTTAAGATTGGCTTCCCACCTTCACACCAATAAAATTACTTTTAAGTTCTTTAATTTTCTTATAAAGACATAAGGTTATAGGAAGACTGATAGAGATGGGTGAGCATTTAATGTTTATAAAGTTTATATGTATACTTAGTGTTCAAAAGTTAAAGAAAATTAAAGATAACTTACAACACTTGAATATATTGTTGGTGCTAAGATGAGCAACATTAATACATTAAGAATGAGCTTTACAAGTGTCAAAATCTCCTCTATTTGCAACCTTAAGATTACAATCTTTTATAGAAGGTAAAGACTTACTTGAAAGCCTATATTTAAATTATCAAATGTCACAACTTTCTTTGTAGAGAAAAATCAAGGTTATATTAGCTTATGGATGAAGAATATAATACTTCCTATTTTCACAATTTAAACCTCCTTTGAAGAAATTCTAACAAAATATTTTTTACTTAAAGATGATTCAAGAAAATAATTAAACAAATCAAATGATATATGTCCTTTGACTTCAGTTATCTTTAGTGATTCATTTTGTATTAAATGATCCTCCAACATTTAGCTTCCACATCACCCATTATGGTGCTCAATAACTCATCTCAAAATTCTATAAGAGTCTTCTTAGATCATTCAATAAGAGATCAAAGAATCGTGTTTAAATGACATCCTTAAAAAATCCTTAGGACCGATGTTTTCAACGCCTTTCTCTTTCAACAATCTTGGTATATTATTTGGGACTTTCTTTTAAAGAAGATTTGTTGTTTATTTAGACATAAAAAATTCTTAGAGAAATTAACAATATCTTAGTCTCCTTAATCCTTAAAAGTATCTAACATGAGTACTGTTAATAAGTTAAAACCTTTTTTATGCTACGACTTGTGAACTCTTAATGAGTTAAGACCTTTTTTGTGCTACGATAATATTAATATAACTCATTACATCTTTATGTCTCTTTTCAATATAGGATAACTACCTAATTATATGATGGATTTTAAGGGAATTCGAGAGGGAAATTGGGCCTACTCCAAGTGAATCTATCTGTCATTTAAACTAAATATATGAATCTTTATTCATCATAAGCAAAACTTACATATAGTAGAACACATCCTTTCAAAAGTTTGCAGCTTGCTGAAGAAACTTCATATCTCTATTTATCAGATGGTATTTTCAGGATCAAGACTCAAACGATGAGAAAGGTTGTAACATTAGAATGCTTTTCTTTAGTGTATTATTACTGTTGGCAAAAGATGTGGACAAACTTTGGGCCCATACATATAGGATTCAGATCTCTTCCTGATGGGTTTGATCATGGATAGGCTGAGGTTATATACAATTACATTACAAGTGGGTTCTGTTTATTTAACGAAAGTGTTGCCGTCGTCTCGTCTACACAGGAAAATAAAAATTAATAAGATTTGTGACAATATTTTTCAGTTCATCTGAGAGATGATATTGCAAACTGGGAGTGGTGTGGTTGCAGCTTGTGGGCGTCTCATGAGAGTGAGTCCTATCATATTATGCCTGCCTTCTAGCACCAAAACCAGCACCGACCAGCTTCGTCTTCAACTTGATCAACTTCACGCTGAAGCTGAGACCACCAGAGAACAAGGTGACTGTTTTCAAATCATTTTTGCAGTTTCTTCACGCCCATTTGCCCTTTTCATGTTCCTTTGTTACTTAGCCAATACAGTCATTGATTGGGTTCACCTCATGCAAGTTATTAATTTTAGCGTTTCCAGTTCACATCTTCGCCATTCACCCTTTTAGTCTTCTTGTCACTCCAATTCTGACACTCCTAAGCGAATTCCAAGAAACATAATGCTTGTTGCTTCTGATGTTTGGTTAGACATGCATTAATCACAAAAAATAATAATAATAATAATAATCTTTGAAGTCCTTATTGTTGTCAATTCAGCAAATAGTGCAAGATTACGACTTCTGAGATTGTCCGAGGCTGCAGAGAAGCTTAAACGCCAGGCTGCAATTAGTGTTAATTCTGGGAAGGAGACTGAAGCAAGGGACCTACTTTTTCAGAAGAAGAAGGTTATGAAAGCCATGGAAAGGTCTAAGAGTCGTATTGCATTGCTTGATGAACTATCCATGAAACTAAATGAGGTATTTGACCTGCTAAGATTTTGCTTGGAACCATAAAATTATGGCCACTTTAGCTGACCTGTTTTATGGCATTCATTTGGAAAAAATTAGGATAATAAGGCTTATACGATCTTCAACTTATCTTTACTAGTGTCTGCATCCTATTGGACATTTTCTGCTATCTCTGTAGTTATTTTGTGATTGGTCTGTATTTTTGCTAATTGATGTTCTTTGTTATGAGAACCTGACTTAAACGAGGAAATGTTGCTTTCAGGCAATATCTATGAAAGAAAGTCAACTGATTGGAAATGTTGCTTCTGATCTTGAAGTTGATGGAGAAAGTACACCTGGTCCAGTTCGGATAATTTCTCCTAATCAAGGAGTTAAAGAGGATATACGTGAAGAGGAAGACTTAAGTTCTTTCAAAGGCCAAGATATAAACGTTTCTGTAGATGTTGAAGCAAGTCCACCATGCAATCAGGAGGTAAAACCTATTACTCGTGGAACTTATGGTGAAGATAGCATGGTAAAAGGTTTAAATGGGATATCATCTTATGAGGACTTTTTGGAGCACCTGGATCTACAGCTAAGCAGAATTGAAGCTGAACTTGTAACCATTTTGAATGTGTCCTCCTTGGTGCTCAGTGATAATGAAAAGCCTATAAATTTTAAGATACAGCAAACAATAGAGCTCCTGGAAAGTATCCGTCGCATTAGACAGAGGTAAATGGATACCTTAACTTTTACAGTTTATGAAAAATTTTACCTGAAGCCTTAGGGAAGTTACTAACTAAGCTGGAAGTACCTTTGTAGATGATGTGACAGGGGTAACAGCAGTTCTGAAAGTTTTCTTGGTTATTTGGTGGACTATTGGATGATATGTTTTGTGAGAAAGAACTTAAGTGAAAGCTACTTTGAAGTGTAATAACAGAAATAAGATTTATAGGCCCTATATTCATAGTCCTTATTGTCAGATGCTAGACATTTACGCTTAAAGATACCTTAGCATCTTGCACCACAATTTTATCCATCAACCTTGTGGAAGCTAAAAGCTATCATATATATGCAAAGCAACAATTCTATATGGAATTGAGAATTTCATTTATGAATTCCTAACCTTTCTAGTTGAGTTTAGGCTTGCTTGTTTTTCATGCCTTAACATGAAATATCCAGCTCATTTGCACATCAATCAAAAATATATTTTAAACATGAGACACCAATTACTTGAACTAGAAAAGACTTGAGAATTGTTGACATCATAATTTCTTAAGCTTTTGGAATAACCATGATCAAAACTGTAAATGATAATATTATCCCTTCTCTGTGTCATCTTAGGGTTGCAAGTTTCATGGAGAGGAAGGGGAAAATGATATAAAGCTTAATCTTCTCAGTCCGTTTTTCCTGCAAGGTGCGCAATGGAGCTTAATCTTTTTATATTTGTAGTATACTTAACTGGTGCAATTAGCTTTTTTGTAGAATTTTATTTATAAATAATACTTCGAATTATAATGAAAAGGAATGCAGTCAAAAGAAAGTTAACTATGACATACCTTTTTCCTATTCTTTGTCATTGTCAGAAATTTCCCAGAATAGTAATAACAACTTGTTCTTCCCACCATGCTGATTGTATGTAATTATCTAGTTTGAATTTGATACTACATTTTTCAATTGGGTCCTTAAAATTCTAACATATTTTTATTGCCCTTTAAGTATTTCTTCCTATCAGCAATTGGTCATCACACTTGCTTACTACCATCTGAGGTAGATTGGTTACAAAATTGAGCCTTTTAGACCGAAGCATAACAATTATTTATTAATATTATTACGTAATAAATAAAATTTTTACAAAAGACACTATATTATCTTATTAAACTAATTAATATATTTTTAAATATTAATAAAGTATGAAAAATTATTGGGCTGGAACTGTAGTTAGGTGTATTTGCAATTATTGAGGAGAAACCTCTTAGCCGACGACCCCAGGTATTTCCCTGCACCACCTCACTGACTTGGGCATTGGCTGGGAGTATATGCCAAAGAATGTTGAAGCGAGGAAGCTTATGTAATGGTCCTTGCCTCTGCTAGCTATCAAACCAAAATGAGGTTCTGTTCCTGTTCCTTACGATGCATCTCATCTCTTGGTTTATGGTTTCCCTCAGCTTCAACGTTTGAAGCAGTGTCCAAGAAGTGTTTGCTTGTGTTCTAGACTTCCAGAAGATATCACTTTTAAGAAACTGGGTGTGCGTCTACCTAAACCATAGAGATTCTTTGACCGTATAAAGTTTCCATATTCTCTTTGCTAAGAGCATCTTATTCATAGCCTTGATTGAGTTGATTCCCATTCCCCCTTCATCTTTACAAATACAAACATTTGTCCACTTCGCTTTAGCCTAGGTTGGTTTGTTGGGTTCGCTTGTCCGCATGAAGATTTTCAAAGTTTTAAAAATTGCTTTGATTAAATTTCCTAGGATATATAGATGAGAATTCCAATGCACATGAAGATTACTAAGAATGGTGATGACAAGTTGTGATCTTCCAACATATGATGAATTCTTGTTATTTCAATTACCTATTCTTCATTGAATTGCATCTAATAGAGGCTGGTAATCTCTATAGGTAAGTCTTGTAGCTATTATTGGAATTATAAGATATCTAAAATGAGGGTTTTCAAGCTTCAGTCTTGCTATACTGGCTAAATGTGTAGCTTGGTTAGGGTTGCAAGTTGAAAAAAAGATGCTGCTCTTATCTTTGTTGGTTGTTAAACTTGAAAGAGCACTAAATTATTGTATTGATATAATACGCATACTCACTGAATTTTCATCTGTTCTACTTAATAGGATTAAATCATCTGCAAAGGACAAATGGTTGAACCTTTTTGCATTTATAGTGGAATTTGAAATTCCCCATCTTACTGGTGTTCCTTCCAAGCAATCTTCACAGTACGTCAATGCAGATTGTAAATAGGTAAAAGGAAAGGGCCTTGCCTTAATCCTTTGCTTCCTCTAAATACATGTGCAGGTTCTCCATTTACGAAGATGTTACAAGAAGTGGTTGTGATAGAAAGTTCAATCCACTTGATAATTTGTGATGGATATCCAAAGCTCCATTGCATTGAAAATGAACCTCTATCAAACAAAGTCAAAAACTTTGTGTATGTCCATTTTCATTGTGCAACTCATTAGGGTTTTGTTGATAATCCTAGATCACTTCCTGTAGTAAGAGAATATTGTGTCCTATGCTCCTCCCTTGAATAAATGTTCCCTGACTTGGATTAATGATTAATCTTAAGGTACTTTTCAATATGGGAGCCAACATCTTCGAAATTATCTTGTAGAACACATTACATCATGAGGAAAATGTATGTTTTATTCACTTC
>JAOQMM010000009.1:91753-106231 GCA_027563515.1 Erythroxylum platyclados | reverse complement strand
CTCGCAGCTCTCTCCCATCTCCTATGAACTTGATCTCTGCATGATATCCTTTCTTTATATTTCTTTTAAGCAACCAAAAACCGACTATTCTTTAATGTAATACCAAAATTGGCTTATATACAAAAATATAATTATTTTATAAAATATTCCCACGAAAACAACAAGTTCATATCTTTACTCTGTTATTAACAACTATGTGGCCATGCAAAATTTAGGTAATTACCAACCCTATTGTCAGAAGAGCATTTCGAAGGCATTGAAATCGTACTTAGTAAGGTACTACTTCAACAATCTCCTCCTTTCTTTTCCAATCACCAAAGTTGCACCTTTTACTTTTCCAACCTCTAAGTTGTCTTGGTACCAGGTCTTAAGAGATTCTTTCTCTTCAAACAAACTTCATTATTGTCCAACAGAAATAGAAAATGGAAACCTTATAGTTGCTCCCCTGTTGGATGACTTTGAGAGTTGGAGCTTCAAAATGGGAGGCAACTCTAGTAAGATTCTTTCTAAACAAGCGTCTAGCTTTCCCCTTGATTAACTCGTAGAATCATTACCATTGAATAAAAACCCTAGAATTTAATTACATAACCTGAAATAAATTCAAGTCCCCCTTGTAGATTAATATTTACGATATGCTATTAGAGTATTGGACCACTAAAGGATTAAGTCTTCTAGTAAGCTTTGTAGGTAAAAAAATTTGCATGGATGAGGTAATTAATGGGATGAAAGAGTTAGTTATGCCAGAGTGTGTATAACGATTGGCATTCAATAAGAATTGACAAAGACTTCACCTATAATAAGTTTAGGTGAAGATGACAAGCTTTCTGAAGACTTAGTAATAGCTTCTTATCAATGGAGATCAAATCTAAATCACCGTAAAAAATGGATCCCTACTAGTAAGAGATTCAGAAAGGAGATTACTGTGAGCTTATGAAAACGGACTTGCTAGAAGTGAACCTCACTAACACTAATAAAGTGCAAGGTTCTGAGCAAGACAACTCAATATCAAACCAAGAACCAACGAATTTAGCTATGGAGAATTAAGTTGGTACTCAAATTGAGGAGACTAATCAAACTCAACCTAAGGAGACTCCAACTCTTGTTCCCTTTGTTAAGCTTTCTGAGACCGATAACAAGGGTTCATATTCTCCCTATCCAACCCCATAATAAAACTAAGCTAAAACACATAAAAAAAATCTAGATTCTCTTATTTAATTATACAATTTTCCCTTTGTATTTTAAGGTTTTCATTTAATAATTTTTTGGATGATTTCCTTCATAAGTAGCTTTTACACTTCTTACCCTTTTTTTCATCTCCAACAAGCTTTCTCCATCTCTCACAAAGTTTTGGGCTTTTAGGGATCATCTCTCTATCTCAAAAGTTTGCATCAAAGTCTCAGTTTTAGGTAAAGTTCTCAAATCCTAACTTTTTAGGAATATTTATTAAATTAATGCACTGTTATAAAATTTCTTGGTTAATTTCTTATCTATTTTAAAAGCTTAAGAGAAAAATTGTCCAATTTTGGCTAAAAGTTAGCTTATAATCATTATTTGACATTTGATTTCTAGGATTTGAAATTCATGTATTTGATTAAACAAATGATTTTTCAAATTTATTTTAGTTTATCAAAGTTAAGAATTTATTATATGAACTTTAAGCTTCACAAAAGATTCAAAAATCTTAATTTAGATTAAAATTATTTATTTAGGTAAATTTATTTAAAATTGAAAAATATATTGAGAGGCATTTGGTAATGTGAAAATTTGGTACAAATTGATCAAAGAGTCAACATAATACCTTTTACGGAATTCACAAGTATAAACTAGAATTAAAGCTAACAAAAAAATGGGATATCTCCCTTGTTATAGGAAAGCTAATTTTGGCATTTATTCATTTGTCTATGAAAAATTCTCTAATTCAGGACAAGGTGCCTTAGCTCAATAAGTTATCTAGTTAGATGTCTTAGAAATATCAAGTGCTCCTTTCTCTTCAGATTGTATATCTGTAGCAGGTCAAAGGAAGTTTAAGGCCTATACTCTTTAGCCTAGTATATGACTTTTTTTACAGAGTATATTGCACAGGCTTAGTATTTGATTCCAAAGTTGTGATAAATAGCTACATTGGAAGAAAAGGTGGTTCTCAGTTCTAGGTTCTTACTTGCAAAGAGTACAAAAAATGCCTTGTGTACTAACTTTATATTTGTCCATTGTCTTTAAATCTTTATTTAATTCCTAACCAAAGAATAAAAGAAGTTTTTGAGAGATTTTTGTTATACCATACAAGGTTCTTCTAGAGAACCCTTTATAGCATTGGTATGTAAATCTCTATACATGATTTGTTGGTGAATTGTCCTAATTTATGCCTTTTCTAATTTCTAGAGTATTTTATGTCAAGTTTTGGTTTGCAGGTTGGTACATTTCATATTATAGAAGAGAAGCTTCTCAAATAGTAGCTTTAATTATCTCTATGTATAAATTTTTTCACTTTTTCTTTCTCTAGAAGGATGAATTTTAGAAAGATAAATTAAGGTAACTTACATAAGGACCTTACTTTTGCTAGTTATTAAACTAAACTAAGTTATTTCTCCATCCTATCATACTTTTTATCTCATAGAATATAGTTTCTCTTAGTTTGAGCATTTGATGTTGAATCCTAAAGGTATCAACTAATAGTTTAACTTTCTAGAATTTGTTTTCCTTAAAAAATTGAGAGTGCATAAATTGAACCCAAAGTAACTCCTTATCATTGAAAAGCATCCAAATTATTTTTATTAGTACCTTTGTATTTGTAGATTTGATTAAGGAAATCCTTGAACCTCTTTCTTCTTTTGGGACACAAATTTTAACCTACTTAACATTAGTGTCAATTTTTTTGTCTACTTGTCCACTCCATAAAATATTCTTAAGAAATTTCTTGTTGTCCTTTATCAAGTTCTGTGGGAGACAAATATATGAACTTGAGTAGAAATGTAGCCTGCTTAATCCTTATATTATCAATTGTGATTTCCCTATAAAAGTTATATTCTTATTATTCTAGTAGCCTACTCATTAATGTATTGAGTCAAACAATAGTTGACAATCATTGAAAATGAATATCTCTGTTAAAATAGGAATTCCATGGCACTTAAATTGAGGGTTTTGGAGCTTCAAACTTTTTAAATTCTAGCTAGCTACTCTAGCATATTGAGATACCCTACTAATTTATAAATGTGGGTCCTACTATAGTTAATTAAGAATCTTGAGAGATCATTAAAGTTATGTAATGTACTGTTCAATATTTCCTCTAATTTGTAGTCAACACCATATAGGAGAATTAAATCATTTGTAAATGATGTATTATATAATCCAAACTTCTTGCATATGTGATGAAATATGAAATTGTCACTTGATGTTGTGTGTAATAAGATTGATGAATACCTCCTAAAATATAATAAATAGGTGAGGAGAAAGGAGTTACCTTCCTCTTATTCACCAATATACTAAATAGAGCCACTGTAATACATTGCTTTATCCATTACGTGTATTTTTAGGGAAATCGAAAGCTTCCAATGCATCAAGTAGAGACTTTTAACTTATGCAATCTAATGCCTTTTTAAAAGTCTATTTTTTATTTAACAACTTCTTATAGAGTTTTTCTTATGGTAGCTTTTGAATAATTTTTGTGTCAATAAAATATCTCTGATACTTCTTCTTTTACTCAAAACTCCTTGACTGGGATTGATTAATAAACCTATGACCAATTTCAATCTAGAAGCCAACATTTAGGAGACGATTTTGTATATTACATTATAACAAGATATGCCTATAATCTTTTAATAAGGCAAGGTTTGGAATTTTAAGGATAAGACAAAAAAGGTATTATTTATCTCTCATGGCATTTTCCCACTAGTGAAGAATTCCAATATTAAATTTAATACTAAGTATCAAACTTAATTCCGCAACTTTTGAAAGAAGTGCATATTGAGCTCATCTGGCCCTAGAGCTTTTTTTTGTGTTCAAGCTAAAGAGTGTTCTATTTCTATTAGTTCTTGTGAAAGGATTGCTTAATAAATATGTTTGTTCCTTAGAAATTAGATTGGGCAGGAAGGATTTAAGAGTTAGAAATTAGATCAAGCAAGAAGGATTTAATGGCCTGTATAGAAGAGAGAGCATTTTAAAATGTAAATAAATTCATTAATAATAAGGAAGTGTTAAACAATACAGAACGGACTAAGGGGAATACCCTTCCAACTAATTACATCCTCATTGAAAAACCTTACTAAAGTACCATAAGCAAATATTAAGGGAGTTGCTAGAAATTAAATTCTTAGGGAGGAAATCATATCAGATTTGCACTTGTTGGCAATATCCTTAATCAAAAGGATATCCTTTACTCCATTTATCACTTCTGAAATTAAGACATCTAAAGAAGTAACTTTGTTTGCAAATCTCCTGGAGTTCTTTTCTCTCTAGATGGTTTACATATAGGTCACCATAGCAATTGTGTAAATTTGCATAGATGGTCTTGGTATTGTTGTCTGATCAGTGAGTCATTGGATAATAAGGGAAAATGACTTCCCATAAAGGGAGCACAAACATTTCCTTTTCACTATTTCCCATACATTGGATACTAAACTACAGTTAAAGAATAGGTGATCATGGGATTCCTCTTGCTCTAGACATAAAGGGCAAGTTCTATTTAAATGCAAATAACTTAATCTATCAGTGGTACTAAGTCTATTTTTGATGGTCAGCATTAGAAAAAGGCAGTTTTAAGCAATAAGAACTTTCTCAATACTATCTTAAGCCAATCTACTTTTGAATTTCTTCTTCTTATCAATTCTTTGGTGGACTTGTTTGACAAATTATGAACTGACTTCCCTTCCTAGTAGTATATATTAGAAGCAGAGCGGTTAACGGAATAACTAGGTTATAGATCCCTTATGCATTTAGGAAGCTCCTAAGTTATTTCACTGATTAGTGTATAAATCTTAGCATGTATAGGACAATTTAGCATGGCCACTTGTGACCTGTGGAAGTACATTAATTTCCCATATCCAGACTAGTTGTCAAACTACACAAAAGTAATTTTTCCATTTCTAATTCTGTAACTAATTCCTGGTTGGACCATATCTCTCAATTGTAACAACTGATTCAGAAAGCATAAGAATGAGGAGCCTTTTCAATGGCCCATATGCTCCTTCCTTTAAGAAAGTAACTATGCAACCACTTTAGCCATATGGAATTTCTTTCCTTAAATATCCACCACAGTCTTTTAAGAGTTAGAGTAAGGTTTGTAGTTTTGATAGAAACTATGCCTAAACCTCCTTCTTCCTTAAGGAAACAAATGTTAGCTCATTTGACTTTAGCAATTCCCCTTCCACCATTGAAGTGGCTCCACAAGAAATCCTTTAGCATTATTTTAAGAGACTTAATAATACTTGTGGATAGAAACATATATGAACTGTAATATAAGTGAAGAGAGAAAATGACTAATTTGATTAATTTAAGTTTACCAACATAGGACATAAGTTTTTTCACCCAGGACCTGAACCTTTTTTGGATTTTCTTAATAGGAGGGACACGTTCATTAAAGTTGAGCCTTCTAGTAAAGATTGGGAGTCCCAGATACAACATTGGAGTCAATTTCATTTACATTCCAGTGATTGTAGCAATATGTTGCGAGCAACTCCCTTTGAAATCAAGAAATGAATTTTATTGAAATTGATTAGCAATCTAAATATTCCTTTGAAAACTTTTCCAAAAGCCCTCATCAATTTCTGAAGTGAATCCATGTGAGCTCTACAGAATAATAAAGATCATCTATAAAACACAAATTTATTAATTCAATTGCCCTGCATTTAGAGTGAAATTTGAACTTTGTGTTTTTCCCAACTTCTTACTAGATAAGCATATTAAGAGCTTCCTTGCACAAGATGAAGAGATAGGGAGAAAGAGGGTCTCCTTGTGTAAGCCCTGTTGCTCCCTTGAGTCTTTTTGAGGTATGACCACTTACTAAAACAAAAAAATATAGGGAATCCAAACACCTCTAACAGCCTTAGTAAGAACTCCTAGCTTACACTATCAAAAACTTTATGAAAATCTACTTTGATAATACAATTTTGGATGGAATTGCTTCTTGAATACCTTTTAAGTAAACACGATATAGGACTACCTCAACAAAGATTACTATAAGATTTATAGAACTTAATTATAAGAGTATCTATACAAGCAATGATCTCACAAAACGTTTGTAAAGCATCAATTGAATTGTTTCAATGATCACCTAGATTCTATGTTAGATATTATGTTGTCATGATCTCCATCGTCATCCTACTTTTTTGTGAGTGACAAAAATGTTATTGTTAAGTCTGTGTCCAACCCAATGCATGACCATCAAATTCAAACTCAAGTCGTATCAAACCTAAATTATTGTGTCCAACCAAACTCATAAGCATCAAATTCAAACTCAAGTCGTATCAAACCCAAATTATTAGATCTTCAATGCTAAAGTTCAATTCTTTAAAAGATTTAGGTTATCAATTCAGGCCAAGTCCAAGCATTTAGGTCAAACATTCAAGCTTATCCACGTGAACCTAATCAATCCATTAATAATTCAACACCCCAATTACGAAAAGTTCATTGTCCACAAAGAAGTTCACTTAAATGGTGATATCTATATAAAAATCAGTTCTTTGACCGTTTTAAATCTTTTCTTATAAAGTTCGTTGGTTCGTAAATCAATTCCATTATTCCTCAACCCATTTAAGCTTGGTTTTAATCTTGTGATGATTTCTCCTTTATATCCATGGAAAAAACCCAGAGTTAACTATTCAAATTGTAGTTTAATTCTCCATATATTTTTCTTTTGTCCAAAACAATAATTTTTCCCCTTATGTTTGAATCTAATTTCAAGTAATTTAAATTCCTTTTCAAAGTCAAAAATTCAGAAATTCCATTTATTCAATTCAAGTCCAATACTCGGATTTTCTTTTCCCATATAAGATCCCAAAACTAAATTTCATATAATTTTACTCCCATTACCTTATTTAAATTAAAATCATAAAAGGACAAAATTAAATTTCGACAAAGTATTATTATTTTATTCTAATTTTTTTTTTAGGTCAATTAGAAATAGTCTTTCTACTAGTTAACCTCCTCAAATTCCTTTCTAAATTTTTTTCCTTCCCAACCGATTTCCTAATTCTGATAGACATGTTTAATAAGATGTGGTGTCTAACATTATCTTATTATATAATTAGACTATCGAATTATCACTCAACGAAACATATTTGGATGGCTATTCTATTAGATTTCTTAATAATAGAATAACACATCGCACACTGGATTAAAAGAATGCTAGGCATTGCGGTTGACAAGTGGCTTATTATGTGAAATTCCTTTTGAAATTTGTTGTAGGTTATTTTTAGAGCTTACAATGGAGTAGATAAGGCTGCAGATATTTTTGAAGCTGAGCGACACAAACGATACATGCTTGGCTTGTGAAGTATCATTCATATACTAATCATGGGTCCCACTGGTTTACTTTTTTCCAAAATGAAGAGACGCACTGCCACTGGACCTGGTTGGATTGGGTGAGATGAAAAATATCTGTCGTGCAAAGCAGGCAGGCCGCAGGTAGCTAAAGTAGATATTTTTGCTTAGTGTATTTTAAGGCGTGTGAATGTTGAGTGTGTGTCTTAAGACAAGCGAGATGGAGAGTGAATCTGTGAGGAGAAGAGTGAATATGATTGCTTCTCACTTTGCCATCACCAGCACTCATGATCATCTTCTGCCCATGGTAAATGGAATTTTAGCAAGTTTATTTCCTCTTTTTCTTCTAATTAATCTACTGAATTTCTATCAATATCATATATCATCCCTCAGAACTGTAGCAGCAGTTTGAATTCTGTGAATATGATTCTGAATCCAAGGTATGATAATCGGATGTGTTTTGCACGTCAAGCCTCTGCTTCCCAAGCTTTTTTCATGAGACCCCAGTCACAGCAGGTAGATGCGAGCCGCCATATACTTTTTTTTTCCTTTTAATTTCATTACTCCTTTTTGTTTCCTAAGAAAGAATTCATAAAATGGATTATCAGGACATCCATGATCAAATACAAAGTTCAGTACGTGAAGCTGAAGAACCTTTGTTTTCTAGAGCAAAAAAAACGGAACCAAGCTCCTTATCAACAAAGTTTCAATCAGATGGCCCATCTTCGGACCTTCCTAGCTTTGCTAGATCATGTGGATGTTCTCCCTCTCCAAAGAAACATTTCTACCCCATCCGAGAGATCAGTAAGAATATACATTCTTCTTACTATAATGAATATCTAAATTAACATCTGCAGTTTTACAATTCATTGAATTAATCCATAAATCAATAACGCTATATGTTTTAAGCTACTACTTACATATATTGTTTAGCAGGAAATGAGGAGTGGACACCAAAGGTTGACGTAGTACAATCGAACAGCACGTATATGTTAACAGTAGAAGTTGCTGGTGTAACCGTAAACGAGATTAGAGTGGAAGTTAATGACAAAAGGTGAGTAGTGTAGTGTTTAACTTGTTGATCTTAATATTACTTGTGTTTTGTTTAATATATATATACATATATATCTAGTTTGAGAGTAACGGGAGAGAGGAGATTGTACGGGCAGTCGAATGAATTCGAGTACCAGAAGAAGGAGATACTGCGAGGGCCATACCAGCTTGTGTGGCCCCTTCCCTTTGACGTGAACAAGGACGCCATAACCGCTGAGTTTTTGTGAGCTTCTTATCTTTCATTTCACTCTTTTCCTTTCCTTCTTTCTCGTTATAATTATGATCACTCATGCATCTGCTCAATTATAGTTAGTAGTTACACATGCTTACATACTATAAACAATTATAATTAGATACTGATTCTGGTTTGTTTGTCCTCTTCGTGCAGTGATGGCCTATTACATATAACTCTTCCAAAACTTCGAGTTACATATTGATGCAGGAGGCATAGGATATGCGATGGTCACGAATTCCATTACATAATGTTTAAACGTATAGGGTCACATCTTAGTAACATGAGTTTATTATTATGTAACTCTCATAATCTGAATAGTATGAGTAACTCTCTTTGAATTTACTTTACTTTATGTCCAGATAATTGAATTTCATCCCGCTTTTGTTCATACTCTATTTTCATATTTAAAAGTTTAAACTTTGTTCCTTTTATTTAAGTCTAAACTAAAAAATGATAATTTTTTTTTATGAACTTACATACTATATTTAGTGAGAGACTCTTCTCCTTCTCTCTAATTTGGTTTAGCTCTCATAGTTGAGTTTGGCTTTTTTTCAGCAGCTATTAGATCTCTTTCCTTAGTCCATTCTTCTCCTTTTCCTGCTTTAAATCCTTTCTTATCCCTTCTATTCCACCACGTTCTTTGGACTATCTGTCCAGCTTTTTCCCCCTTAGTTCCGATTCTTTCTCCCCTTTTTGTCTTTCTTGTTTTCTTTTCTCTTGTTGTCTTTATTATTTTCTTTCTGGTGCCCAGTTTCTTCATATGTGTTGTTCCTTTGGTTTCTCCCAGGTCCCTGTTGTTGGACTCTCCAGACCTCTACGGGGAAGTTTTGATCTTTTGATTTTAATTTAATCCCCCTTTTAAACTTACTATTTTTGGAAGTGTTACTTTTTTCTTCTCTTTTTTATGGAGTTAGGTTCTTCTGAACCTAAGGAAGCCTCTTAGATGGGTCTCTCCACCTAGTTGGTTCAAGGGTTAGTCTTAATACTTTCACCCCCTAGCTCGAGCTCTCTTTGGGACTATTCGACTCCCTCCTAGCTCGAGCTACTCCTAATCCCCTCAACTAGAAAATTTTACTTGGTGAATCTTCTAGCTCTTTCTACAATTCATTCCTCCCTCCTTTAAAGAGGGTCTTTTCATTGTTTCCCCTTTATTGGATATGCTTAAGATAGGAGCCAGCTCATAGGAATCAACAATGGTTGGCTTTTTCTTAGGCAAAAGACTTGCTTTCCCAATGAACAAATTATGAGCATCTAAACAATGGAAGAAAAAAGATCTCTTAAAGGTGCTTATCAGTGATGACCATTTGTTTCTATTCGAATTTGCCTCTAAGGAAAAGCTCATGAAGTTATAGAAGATGGACCCTGGCACTTTAATAGTTTAATAATCTTCTTGCAATTAAATATGGAAGTTGGGGTTCAGACATTAAGAAATTAAACAGAAGTAGCTACCTTTATAGGTTAATTTTCATAAGATCTCTCTAGAATATTGGTCTACCAAGGACCTAAGCCTTCTGGCAAGCAACATTGGTAGACCAATATTTATGGATGAGGCAACCTCATCATATAGAAGGATTGGTTATGTTTGTCTCTATATTAGTGTGGTTATGAGCCAAGTACTCCCTGTGGAAATCCCGCCATTAAAATTAGGAGAGGAGGACTCCTTGTTAGAGATACCACTAAAGTCTCCTATCAATAGAGATCATCTTTATAACAACAAGGGAAGATGTGGAAGCCTACCAACATCAGTTTCCAAACGAATAATTTTGATAAATTGATGTCCTTAGAGCACCCTTCAACTCTTATTCAACCTTCTACAATTGATGAAGTGTTAAACCAATATGCCACTGCTTCAGATTTTATAAATACCTTAGTACCTCATCCTAAGGTCCATAGTGATAATCCTAATAATTTTCTTGCTTCTTCTTAGTCCTTAGCCCATTTAGGGGTCCCTAAAGTTATTATTGATAACTCTTCTAAGGAGAATGAAGTTCTCTAGTTGTCTTCTTGTGTTATAGAGTTTGTTAAAGACAATATCCATGCGGATACTCGAGAAACTGTTTCATCTATTTGATCCCATAAATATTTTAAGAATGTGGAATGGAGAAAGTCAAATCGTAAAGCTAAAAGCAAGCTTTCTAACTCCTCTAAACCTTAATTTTTGTATTTACTTGGAATATAAGAGGGATCAATAATCCCAAAAAGTATAAAACGATGGTTGATTACATTAGATCAATAAAGCCTATTATGTTTGGCCTTTTAGAAACTAAGTTTAAAAATGAGAATTGCTCTAATATTTGGTTGTTCAAGAATAAATGGTAACTCATAACCAATCATAATAAAACTCTTCTTGTGAGAGTAGTAATTTCTTATGATCCCAATTGCATCAAGTTCATTTGATACTCTTCTTCTTCTCAGTATATCGATATGTTGTGGATATTTCAGGTAGTGGGACAGCCTGGTTCAGTTATATTTATGCATCCAATTTTTCTTTTCAAAGATCTTCATTATGGAATGAGCTCATAGGTTATAAAATTACTATAATTGAACCTTTGATTCTATTAGTGGACTTTACTTTCACCTTATTATCTTTAGAAATTGAAGGAGAAAGATGTTCCTGCAAGTCTTATAATAAGCTAAGATCTTGCCTACTTAAGATAGAGGTTACAAACCTCAAATCTAATGGCAGGTTCTTTAATTAGAGCAAAAATCAAAAGAGAACTGGGCAAATAATGAAAAAAAAAACTTAGTAGGGCTTTGATTAACTATAAATGGCTTCATAAATTCCATTATAGTAGGTTTCATTTCAATAGCTCATTATGCTTATATCACTCACCAATAGAATTCCTTGTTTTGCTATTATTCTGTAGAACTAATTCCCCTTTTGTTACTTGTTTCATAAAATTAGTTGATGAGTTCCATCTCAGGTCTATAAATTAATAAAGATAATAACTTTTTAATGGTTTTACCTGATGGTTCCTTTTAGCTCAGGATCTTGTTAGTCTTTCAGGCTTGACTATTAAAGCTCTGCCTGTATTTTTTTTTTCAAAAAGTAAGTAATAAATTCAATCAAAAGGTGTAAATTATAGAGTATATAAAGTTACGTCTCCAAAGAATGGAGCTTATACAAATTAAGCACAATACAAAGTGGAATATATCCAACTAAATGTTCAACTACATTTTAATATAACTAGAGATGAGTAGTTGATTAGCATTGATCATGATACCCATCCTTGCAAAACTAATTTTGAAGACTCTTTGGTGTTCTTTATTGGTCCATCTTAATTTTGTTAGCCCAAGCCTAGTTATTAATCCAGCTAAGATTTCTATCTTGCAATCTAAAGATATTGAGAAAAACACTCCATAGTTGTTTGGTATGAAGACATTTGAAGAATATATGATCTAATATTTCAGCTTCTCTAGAACATAAATAGCATTCGTATTTGGAATTTGAAACTTAACACTATCCCTCGTTCCCAATTTCCGTTGAGCTGCTAACCATAAGATGAAAGAGTGAGTTGGAGCAATACCTGAACTTCATATCAACTTGTGAAATGGAAACTTGATCATAGAGCCTAGCAATAATTGCTTACAAGATTTAGTTGTAAATTTGTGAGATTTATGAAGCTCCCATTTGATTTCATCTTCTTATGCCTAACTTAGAGAATATGAAGGCCATTGCTCAACAACAAATCTAATTCCTCTACACATAAGAAAAGGCCAATGGCAATTATTGTTTCGAATTAATGTTTGCACTTTAGTATTTTCAGGGATGGATCCTCTTAAAGCTGCAAAAGGTGAGTGTTACATAAAGACCCTAAGATATGCCAATTATCAAACCAAAATGTTATGCTTATCCCATTTCAAACATAATGTTTAATATAAGGGTGCATGAAAGAACTTGTATGTAAAATCTGTTGAAAAGTGTAAGATTTTAAGTAAGTATAAGAAATAGACCATATGCTTTTCTGCTTGATATGAAACATATGAACCCATCTTACCTATAGATTTTCTTTGTCCCAGCATATCCTCCAAAGCCTCTTTGCCAACAAGATCCTATTCATTCTACTAGTTGATTTGATTCCCAATCCTCCATACTGCTTAGGAAGACACATAAAACTCCATTTAACTTTTCACATTCTTCCCCCATTAGAATTCTGTCCATGCCAGATGAAGTCTCTAATACTCCTGTCAATTTTCTTCAAAACTCCTTTAGGGATAGATGGATGTGATTGCTAGTAGAAATGCAGATTGTTGAGAATAGTGATGGCCAACTATAATCTACCTCTATATGATAAGAATTTGTTATTCCACTGAGAGAGTCTCCTGCTGACTTTTTCTATAAGAGATTTGCATTCAACTTCCTTAAGCTTCTTTGTGGAAATTGGAACCCATAAGTATGTGAGAGGTAGTTTTTCTTTTGAAAAGTAAAAGAAGAATTTCTTTGATAAATAATGAAATTACATGCTAAAAAGAAAGCTTAGGGGAATACCCTTTAACAAGAAAGACATATGGTGGTTTTACCTAATCAAAACACTTAGATAATATACAAAATAAGTTAATATTCAGAGAATGTTGATGTTGCAAGTTACACTTCCTAACAATAAAAGTTCCTGGATGTTATCGATAATTTCAATGATGAGGGCTGCAATTAGTTTGAGCTTAGATTTAAAGCACTTAGCATTCCTTTCTCTCCAAATGGTCTGCACGCACATGGTAACAGCTACAATCTGACTTAAATTGGGAGGAGATCTTTGAGTAGATAGCCATTGAATAGCACTGGAAAATGTGATAACTTGAGTAGGCCAGAGACAGTTCAGTTTAATAGCTTCCCATATACGATTGGTCACCTTGTATGTGAAAAATAAGTGGTCCCTTGTTTCTTCATTTGCTGAGCAAAATGGACAAGAAGTGTTGATGTTTAAATACCTAATTCGATTCATAGTGTTGAGTCTACTCTATATAGTGAGCCATAAAAGAAATGAGGTTCTAGGAGGTGCCTTTTTTTTCCTAGATGATACTATGCCACTCCACTGCTGACTTCCTCTCCTTTAACAGATCTCTCATGATTTTATTAGAAAGTTGATGAGTGGGCCAGTTATGAGACGTAGTTGGTGTATACTAAGCCCAACATCTACTATCTCACTTATTAAATCTTCACAGCTTTGCCTAGAAAGGTAAGCAGTATTCTTACTTGGGTTAAATTTGAGTCCTAAGACTTCCTAAAAGCCCTGCAAAGCTCTTAGAAGATTTCTAATGGAAATAGGATCATTGGCACAAAGCATAAGCAAATCATCTACAAATGAGAGTTAAGTAATACCAATACCACTACACCTATGATGAAATTTGAAATTCAAGTTTTCCTCTATAGAAATCTGTGTGATTCATTGAAGCACTTCCATGTAATGTTAAATAGACAGGGGGAAGTGGATCACCTTGTCTAATTCCTCTAGCAAATTTATAGAGTTTAGAAGGTTCTCCATTGATCAATGCTGAATAAGAAACAGATGTTATGCAAAAGTGAATCCATTTGATAAACTCAGATGGATATCCAAAAGCTTGCAGAGAATTGATAATGAAACTCCATTCAATGGTGTCATAGGCTTTTATGAATTCATTTATGAGTGCATAATTCTTGATATGCTTATTTGATTTGTAATCTTTAAACAATTCATAAGCTAATAAGATATTATCACCCAAACTTCTTCCTAGGACATAAA
>JAOQMM010000009.1:54581-65012 GCA_027563515.1 Erythroxylum platyclados | reverse complement strand
TTTATTGTAGGCCATGTCTAAATAGTGAATCAAGCACTTAAGCGTCCTGATTCCCACTTCCTGGCAAATTTATATGCCCCTCAATACGTAAATTGACGTCGTTTTAGCAATTTTTTAAAAAAATAGTCGACGGACCGGGCCAGCCCAGCCCGCCCTGTGGCCCGCGGGCCAAGCACAAGCCCTACCCAACTCGGCTCGTTGCCATCCCTACAGCCTTTTGTCTAGCTAGCGATTCACTAGTTAGCTAATTGCAAAACTACTCATTTTATAACTTTTTACTTTGAGTTAGGCTAGTTGAAATTTTTGAAATATCAATTTTGAACACTTTAAGTTGTCCGAAAGTATAGAAATACCTTCTTTTGATAAACACTTAATTCAAAACCATTTCAAATATTTTCCAAAGTTTGTTTATAAATCAAGAGATAATTTCTCTTGATTATGAAAGGATTTATACATTATGCGCTACATATAAAAGATTGTACAATGATTGAGCCTCTACTTCGTTTAAATAAAAAAGATAAATATGCAAGAAAGCTTACAATGATTGTTATACACAGAATAACTTTATTTTTCCTCTCTCTTGATCAATTTACCTAAATTATTTTTGGTGTTTTACTTTGCTCATTCTAATCTTAAATCACTTAACTCTTCTACTGAACTTGATCTTTGATATTTTACTTGAATCTTACAAATTCACTTACTAATATTACTAAAGATAAAAAATATTAATAATAACATCTTTTGTTATCATCAAAACTATGGTTAGAACCTCATTTAGTTTAATTTTACTACTGCATAATGAAAGTAGATTGTTTTTAGCTTATGCATGGGTGGACTCACTTAATTTGTTCAATTTAGTATGAATTTGACTAACTTCCACTTTTTTGTTGAAGTTTTCATTATTACTGAATTTTTGAATAACTTTTGAACTTTTCACCGTAATTAAAGATTATTACATTAGTTTTGAACTATTTTGAGATTGATGAATGCCTCATGAAATTAGTTGGTTGTTTAATATTCCTATTGGAAAGTGCCTATTTAATTTATATGTTGTGTTATTATTATTATTATCTTTGATCACTAAATCAATTTCTTAATCACTCTTCAAAACTCATAGGATGAGATCTCCCACGCCATCACTTTCATCTTCTCCTACTCCTACTAAAAGGAATGCCTATTTTGGTGCGAAGTCACTCGAGTTTAAAAAAAATTATGCTCTATGAGCCTTTACTTTGCAAGACATAAGAGTTTCTATAAAGGTTCATTTATAACACGTAATATGAGGTATAAGGTGAGAAACACTTAAAAAGTCACTTGTACAATGACATCAAGACTATTTACTCTGCATATTTTCAATGACATCCTTGACATTCCCACTTTTGAGCACTATGCTCACAAGGTTTCCTAACCAAGCATTTCCATAAAGAGGTACATCATTTCGTACCTGGAGAACAAAGAAAATTCTTGATTTACCCCCCGCGGAAGAAACCCTACAAAATCCTAAGGATTTCAGAGAATTCAAGAAAAAATTATAAAAGGGTACTATTCATTAGAGATGAAAAAAAATGATTCATTTTAAGACAGATTTAGGTTTTTTGAAAAAAGTACAAGCCAAGCACACTAATATGTATAAGATTTATTATATATGCCTATTAACTCCATGCTTTTGTTACAGTTAGCATGGACGAAACTATCAACTCCAATGTAATGTTTTCAAATGTTTTTATGTGTTCCATATGACTACATTATTTCCATGCTTATTGCAGTCTCACTCTTAGACATAAAACAACAGCTCATTACAGTTATATGACAATGGCATCATATAAAATCAATTTCTTTTGGCATTTTCCCTCAAGCTTCTAGGTAAAGATTTATGCACCATAAGGAGAATGGAGCTCCCATACACGCAAACAGCTTTTTCCGGACCAATTCGGGACTTCAAAATCTACCATGACGTTATGGGAATAAACACTTCTATTCATCAATTCCCCAGACCTTTACAATACTACAAGGGAAACTCCTTCTGTAAAAGGTCAAGGTTTCGAGAATCACAAGATTCCAGCATGTCATTCCTTGAAGCACAGCTGCAATAAGTAGAAGAGATCATGTCACTCAACAGTACGGTGAATGCTAATACTTCTCATAATTCGACCAACGTACCTTAAAGAAATTCTTAAATATTGCCAAGCATTATCAGCCTTGGGATTCATAGCGAGTGCACGGACATAGTAGCGGATTGACTCTTCATACATACCCTTGAACAAAAGGTTTTGATTTTTATAAACAGCTGGTTAGTCACATCATAAGAATACATGTTGCTCATAAATGTAATTTCATGTACAAAAGGTACTGACTAGCAGTTGTAATAGCATTCAGCTAAAGGTTTATGGTCCACCAAGCGGAAGTAATACCTGGTTGGCATAACTAATTCCCATGTTTGCCCAAGCACGAACGTAGTTTGGTTTCAAATCAAGTGCCTAGAAAACCAAAGGAGTTTAATGCACAATTAAGAAAATAATACAAAAAAGCTAGCCAGTTTATCAAAGATCATCAGAAAATTTTAGATTTCATCAAAGCCATACTAAATTTTCGCATTGCACCAGAAAAGCAAAAAAGGGAATGCCATCTGCACATTAGATGATGGAAACATCAAAGTTATTCACACCCTAAATAACCAAAACCATAAATAGATAAACTCTTTATGTTTACTAATAGCAGCCAGAGCTGTCAAAGGGGCTGTAGGCAGCTGCAATGAGCCAGAAAAAAGACTAGGATTCACTATATGCAGAAATTTCCCCACTAACACCTGCCAAACTCTGCAGTAATGTTTGGAAAAAATGATGTTACGCAATGGAATTAAATGTGGAAAGGAATGGTGGACAAAACACAGTGACGATTATAGAAGGAAGGTTATGGAATGAAGATTACACGGGTTAAAGGAATAACTTCAGATATTATGAATTGAAATTCCATTACATTAAAAACTTTATCTACAAGCAAACACCAGAATGATGTAATGCAAAATTGATTACATTACTTTCTTATTACATTGTACCAAAGACCATTTTAAGGGTAGAGAAAACAAACAGATTCCGTTGCTAATTGCTTGAGCATTTAAGGAAACAAGACGTGGAAGAACATATGTAAAAGCAAAGCCTCCCTTGCGACTCCGCAAAGTTCAATATGTTACCACGGACATGCAAAAAGCACTTATAATCAACTAAGAAAGCATCCATAAAACTAAATATTAATTCTTTTTTCATCATGAGAACTACTTGTATATAACACAGCAAAAATTTTTAAGGCCAGCTGCTAAAGAACCACTAAGGTCCCCACAGAACAAATTATACAACCCCTCTTGACTGCTATGTTTATCTCTTTGGCATTGCAACTTGTTCCTGACAGCAATAAATGTCGTATCAACATATTTACACAAAAAGTTTGATTATTTGGAGAAGCCCAGCTGAACCTCCCCTGCTCCAAGGCAGAAAAAGGATAAAAGAAGAAAATTGAAAAGCTACTAAATAAGCAACCGCATAAACCTACAATGGAAAAGCTTCATATGGACCAATAGTGATTTGAACTGCTAACATTTTCATTTCTCAAGTACGCTGCCAGCATTTTTCAGAAATATTGAACACAATTCAAATCAATACGAGTCCATAATAATTCAAATACATACCTGCTGGTAAGCTAATATTGCATCAGCACTCTGAACACTGTTGGCTTGTGTTGCACCAAGCTTGTTCCAGAGGGAGTAATCTTGTGGCTTGAGTTTCAAAGCTGTCTCAAATGCAGTGATGGCTTTATCATATTCCCTGGACAAATTGTACAGTACACCTAAAACCACGTGCACATCAGCATCTTCAGGTGACATTTCAGCTGCTTCATTAAATAATCGAGCAACCTGCCTCAAGTAAATAAATATTACATTGGATGACCACTTCAAAATAGGGCTACTATATAACATCAGAGAAAATAACAAGAACCCCAGGTGAGAACAAAATATAATGACTTTTCATGCAAACTCCATACCAGCATACAATCATCATCTTAAAAGATCATGTCTTAAGGAAATCAATACAGGCTATTATCAAATTCTGGAGAAGATTCAATAGTAGATCCTATGGGAGATTGGCAGTGGGTGAATTGGATAAATTTTGTTCACCACAAATATAATATATATCTGGAGGAGTATACATAAAAACCTAGAACTCCTTACGATCTGCAAAAATAATGAACTTAGTAATAAGTTCTCAAGTTACAGTATTATCTCCAATAAAGTGACAGCTGTGGTAAATTGGATTAAAGATTGTGGAACTCGCCTAAGCTAATAAATTCCGATGTCCAACAAAATATAATGACTTTTCATGCAAACTCCATACCAGCATACAATCATCATCTTAAAAGACCATGTCTTAAGGAAATCAATACAGGCTATTATCAAATTCTGGAGAGGATTCAATAGTAGATCCGATGGGAGATTGGCAGTGGGTGAACTGGATAAATTGTGTTCACCATGAATATAATATATATCTGGAGGAGTATACATAAAAACCTAGAACCCCTTAAAGACTTGGCTAAATTTGATCTGCAAAATTATGAACTTAGTAATAAGTTCTCAAGTTACAGTATTCTCTCCAATAAAACGACAGCTGTGGTAAATTGGATAAAACACAAAATATAGTACTGCAATTATCCCAAATCAAACTCATAGCCATTGCGGAACTCGCCTAAGCTAATAAATTCCAATGATGGGCATAGCAACTTATATGTCCAAACAAATATGACGCTGTCCTCAACCTGTACACTAGAACGAGTTACCACACTCTCCTTAACTTTTGCAAAACAAAATTTTTCTCTGACCAATGCACCATAATCTGCAGTGGACTACCTATCAAACTCGAGTTAGCATATTTTGTATCTAAACATATTGGCAAATCAATATATGGTTCCAGCACAAGAGCCCCTACCCAGGAGCCTCTTTGATGTACCACACAATGAAAGATGCCTCTTCAGAATACAACACCACTAATTAGATACAAGACTGATGTTAAGATAATCGTAAACAAATGTTACAAGTGATCTTTCAACTTAGAAATATCAATCAAGTCATCTAGGTAAGCATGTCATCATTCATATAAACTATCATGAGAAATTCCATATGTACAAAGCAAAATGATGCGATCTATAAAACTGAAATCCTACACTGTTGTACTTAATCTCACAAGTCATGAGTGATCAAATCTTTTAAGCCCGTGTAATGAATTTGTCAGTATACAAACATAGTTCGAATCCCCATAAAACAAAACCTAGAAGTTGCCCCACATAAACCTACTCTTAAAATTCACCATGGAGAAATATATTTGTTATATCAAATGATCCAATGTCCAACTATAAGGGATATCAAGTTAAATGGTGGCAGATCCAACCGGGTAATTGAAGTCATTCCAGAGGTAGAGCAATCCCAGGAAATATCATAACTTGAACAACACCTAGCACAAACTCACCCGAAAGAGAAATATTTCCACCTCTTAGAGCATAAGATCATCTAGTATATGTCCAAAACCCAATCTGGGATGAGGAATAGGGTAGAAAGATCAAAGGGAAATTAAGTTACTAAGGCTAGAAGAACTGACAAAATCACTAAAAGGAGAACAACAGAAAGGAACAAAAAGAAAAGAAAAAAACTGAATGGAAGAAAAAGATAAGAGGTATGCTCAATGAAGGTAATGTGTCGGAGCTATGTAGAATAACACAAATATATCTCTAAGGCCTGAAATACCCAAGAATAGAAACCTTCTCTTATTTTTGAGGAAGTTATCTAATGTCAAGACGATGAAGATTAAAGACTTCACTTTTCATAAACTGTCTAATTCATTTATGTTTCTTATATTTATTTGGTAACTTGAATATATTATTTCAAAATAATCCTACAATTAGAAGATCTCTACGAAGTTAAAAGTTTGATTCCGCTTTAAGGGTAGAGATTATCTATTTTATTTATATTTTATTCTTTTGTTTATCTGCTGGTTTTAGTATTTGAGTTCAAATTAACATCTATAATTAATTAATCTATACAGAGTTAAAGTTTGTTCTTAATGGAAAACATGTCAAAATAGAATTATGATTAGATTACGGTATATTACTAAAGCCTCTTTATATTTGTAGTCCGTTAAGCTTGGAGGAGGTTGATAATTATTAGTAAATTCTAAGATTTCCATACCTAAAAATGTGGAGCTTTCTTTTCTCTCTGTGTCTCATCAACACATATTACAACATCGACTACATACGTATTCCTTCAACTCTTGACATATTCTGTAGAATAGTAAGGCCTCCTCCAAACAAATATACTTTGCAATAATGAATTAAACATCATATTCTAACTTTCAGCAAACAGCTGTACAAGAACAAGATGAAGCACATCTGATCATGCTACTTAAAGAAAACAAACTTCATCTACTATTTAAGAAAATTAAGCTAGCAGGAACTGTTCAATTTTCCACAAGGATATGTTTACAAACAATAGGATATGTTTACAAACAATGTTACTTTGGTGGCCTATGGCAGCCAGAAAAATCAGTAAAGGGTATAATAATACTCACATCAGCATAATACAAAGAATCAGAAAGCCCGGGAGGTGCAAGTGTTCTATACTTTGGGTGATTGCGTAACCATCCATATAAATATTTCAATGCAGCTGCCTGTTCCAACTCTGCAATTTTAATGAGAAGTTATATTTTTGTAAGTGCCAAATTGAAATAAAACTCATAAAGCCTTTTGATACTGAAGACTTTGACTCATGTAACGAATATTTTCAAATAACTTTGTGACACATATCTTGAAGCTGTGGAAACAACAGTAAATGCCAGTCAAACAGAATTACTAACCATTAGTGTGACTCACACCAAGAGCAAGAAGCACTTCTAGATTTGCAGGATCAGCCTCCTGTGCACGCATCATTGCGGCAATAGCCTGTAAATCTCAGTTAAATGAAATTAGAACCTCACACAAAACAATATCTCAAATTTTTTATTCAACAGAAAAATCTAATTTGACAACCTCTTGAATACGAAATCACCTGAAAACTTAATTCTCAAAGGTATGATCATGATAGAACTAGTATTTCAGATTACAAGTAATGGCTTCAATGGAAGTACTCAAACAGACTATTAAGTTTTCAAAAGAACATGACATATATGTTAGTCCAAAGCATGACCATCCAGATATTTAAGCAATAGGGAAGAATAATAGGATCACATCAAAGAGAGGGTTAACAAGCTTCAGTAGGAACGGAATATTCTAGCATTAAGAAGGTATTAGAAAATCAGAAGTTTTCTACATGCAAAGGATTTTACTGGAGAAGAAGCTTAAAAATCTGCTGGTCTCTAGTTGTGAATAATAATTACTAGGATATCAAGAGATAGAAAGCAGAAGCATAATGCCATCAGATTGGAAACTTAAAGAAGCTTGGGAGAACATGTGATATAACCAAATTGGAAACTAGAAGTAGCCTTGTGAAACAACTGGAAGTTCTTAAACAGAAAACAGAATAGATTAGATTGCATATCTCAATCTAATAATTCAACTTGAAAATTAGAATAACCTGCTGATCATCATCATTCTCCGCATGTGCAATTCCAAGTAACCTCCAACCTTCTGCATTCTCAGGGTTTTGCATAACTTCAGCCTCTAAAGCAAGCACTGCTTCACTCAAAAGGCCCTTTCGGAATAGTTCTTGTCCTTCTTTTAATGGATTTTGGTGACCAACATAAGGATTCATGTCAGAGAACACATAGACACCTCTTGAAGCATCTGATTGCTGTCTGCTAGATGCTTGCTCGTTTAGGTACCTTTAAATTGTTCTGAAGAGTGTCAGTAAAAAGAGAATGTACACATTGACCAAAAAAGGGAAACATAAATGCATAAGAAGAGAAAAATTGCAAGATTAAAAATCCCCTTGACCATTGAACACAATAATATCACCAAAGATGGATGCAAAACAAATAGTTTAAAAATGAATAAGAAAGGACAGATTGCACAACCACAAGTCTTAATTTGGTGGGATGAAGAGTGGGAGTTGGTATGACATTTTTTATGTTACTGTTTGTCATATTTCTTAAAACTTTTTTATGCAAATTTTTCCCTATTAGATAGGAATTGAAAATTAAGTTTTATATTGTCCTAGTTTGTTTAGGGCTTAAGTATTCTATTTTAGCAATCTTAATTAGAATCCATTTACTCTTAGGAAGAGGATCACAAGAAATTTTCTATACATATGTAATCAAACTTTCAAAGAATGAAGACTGATTTTTTTACAAAATCTGTATTTTCAACTTAACAGGTAGATGCCTTCTCCTAAGAATGATGTTTTCATCCTAAGAACATTGCTAGTTTCATAATCCTGTGAGTCATTCTTATAAATATTCGTTTTTTTTGTTTTCTTTATCAGAGTTGCCTGCAATAATCTGATAGTCCAACAACCCTAACCTAAAATTTCAGCAACCTATGCAGAAATTTCATCCCTAAAATTTGAATTCCAGCAAACCTAATGACAATTCTTTCGACCATCCTACATGATGAAATCTCATGAAATAATTTTGAACCTCACCACTAGTTCAAACATCAATTACAAATGCATTTACATTTGAGGAAAACATGTCAAATGCAGTTTTAGCAATAGCATACGACTACAAGAAAGATGATAAAACCGGAAGGAGGATCAAAATACTTTGTAGTAAGTACTATAACTGATCCAATTACCCAAACAAGTCATCCACAAGACAGAAGCTGAGATTACAAACAAGTACCAAGAGTCAGGAAAGGTCAATCCTAGGATTGCATAGTTGAGTAGATTTTAGGGGCAGTGGAACTGCACAAGGTTTTTACACACTTCTCAACAACTTGTTTCTTACATGTATATCTTAAAAACTAATTTCTAAATATTATTTCCAATTTATCAATCTTAAAAATTGTTAACTCTACTTACTCATCATATGCATTTGCCCAATTATCAGTCGAACTCTCCCCTAGTGCCCCTTCACCTTGCTGCCCAAATTCGTCCACCCAGTCATTCACATGCAATTTTGAAAACTCGTTTACCCATTGATCATCAACTAGTCTACTTTGGTCTCCAGAAGTAAACTCCTTCACCCATTGATCAGGCCTATGAGAAAGCTGAGGAAAAAAATATCAGAAAATTAAATATTAAAGAGAATATTTGATTGTTATATCAGGATGAAAGTATCAAGAACATGCGAAAAAGAGGATATAAGTTTCAATCTTATTCAAATCTTCTTATAGTCCTTAATCAAACCTTTCACACTTTCCTCTGTCATTTCCCTACCCAAACCACCACCCGAACCTTCCCAGATCAGAGAAGAATGAGAGAATCGAAATTAATACTATAGCATTTATCAGATTTAACATGGCGTGCTTTCTGTAACAGAAACAATCTTTGTAATTATATTGAACAAAGCATATCTTTGAACTAGGACTTTCAAGTGATAAATTCAACCCTTTCTATGAGCAAGAGAAAATGATCCTTTAAGCAAAAAGTTGTCTTATTTTTTAGGAAATCAGTAGCTTGCCTCATCATGTACATATTCATCTGCCCAGGAACTCCCACCGTACTGTTGTTGATACTGGGTTGTCCAATCCTCATTTACAGACAATGTTGCTGGCTTGACTTGATTATCATCAATAATAAGTTCACCACGACTCATCTTTGACACAAACTGAAGAAACTTTGAATTCTATGCACCCCACACCATTCATATAGCAACCATGCAAAGAAAAACCAAACATATTGAATGTTTGTATGATGCAAAGAAAAATAGAGTGCTCATGCTTAAATGTATGTAACATGCAGGAAATAGTAACCTGCTGTCCGCATCGATTTCCATGATGTATCTTTGCTCATCACTTGTTTATAAACCAGGTAAGATGATTAACGATAATCCAATTTTCAGTCATCCTACTAACTGCATTTTTCTAATAAAGTATCGTTTATATTTTCGTAGCATTCTTAAAACAAGTTACTCAATTCCTTTCCATCAACTTAATTTCTGCCAATTCTCCTACTAGTCAAATGTTCCTAAAAGTTCTTTTGACATTTGGTAGAGCAATAAAATTTCTTATTTTGATTATCCACCAAATAATAACACTATTAGACTTAATAAGCTAGTAGATTACTTCACTGATATCCATCTTTGTTGCGATCATATTGCAGAAATATATGAATAATAATATATTGTTTTCAAAGGCACTTTCCAATGCAAATGTTATTGTTAGATTAAAATCCAAGGATTTGAGAAAATCCTCATATCAAAAACCCCTTAATTTTTTCTCCATGAAGCTATTACAATAAGTCCCCAGAAAGACTATACACACACGCGCACACACACACACACACACGCACACACACAAGAT
>JAOQMM010000009.1:18762-30038 GCA_027563515.1 Erythroxylum platyclados | reverse complement strand
GTCCACCATTCATCACACATGTCAACTATTTGTCTTTTCTTTCCTTTGTCCTCTTCTCCTTTCCATCTCCTATTTTGAATTTATATATTTTGAAGATATTTAAAATTTAAATTACATTTATTAATAATTATTAAGCTAAAATCATTTTTAATTTAAAATTTGAATTAATTATAAAAATTGAATTAAGTTTAACCATTAAATTATTCATAATTATTATTAATATTTAATATTTATCATATAACATTGAACTAATGATTCTTATTAATAATTAACATTAAATAATCAAAATAATATATATTTAGTTAATAGTAAATTATATTACAAAAGAAAACCAAAAAAACAAAAAAATACTTTTTATGGTTTTCATTATTTATGAAAATTGGGAAAAGCTAAAACAAAAAACATAAACTATAAACTCAAACAATTATTTTTTTTTTACTAAATTTGAAAACAAAAATTTAAAATAGAAATAGAAATAAACGTGCCTTTAGCGTTTACTTGAATTTTAATTACGAATTTTCTAATTTAGTTATGATTTTTCTTAAATTAATTTCATTATACAATATTTTGATTAAATATAAAATATAAATTCAGTGTCGACTTTATGAGTCTAATCATATTAGTTCTCCAATATTAGTAACTGATTATTTTAATAATGTTTATAAACTATTTTTAAAGTGTCTTTCCATATTAATTGAAAATGTTTCAAATTAATACTAATTAAGAATAATAGAACATTCACTCCAATGAATTTAGGTTGACTAATCATATATTGATCTCTCAAGTACCTTTATATAATTCATGTTATATTCAATAACTATAAATTGAGTTATCTTAAGATATGTCATAATTAATATCAAAATATAATAATGCATAAATGACATATATTTGAGATCTCAATTCAAATAATCACTTACACAATCATCACTTTGATATTTTTTATAGACATATAAGTAATGTTCTAGAATAAATTATCATGATAATTCATTTTTGTGAACTTGTTCTCTAATAAGCACTTTTCTGTTTGTTTCAACATCTTTATACTTTAGTATATAAGATCAAATATTTCTTTCATAATAAAGAAAATTAACATGAATTATGTAAGGCCTTAATATATACCCTATAATTAATATAGTATGTTTAGGGTATATTAAGAAGTGAGCATAAAGAATTAAGTATATCTAAGCATAGCAAGGGACATACTAGTAATTAATTTAAAAGATAGGGGTAAATTGGTAATTTCCTAATTTTGGCATGGACATGAATAATTATATGTGTACAAAGATTGATTTGGACATGGAATGGTTGCTGGAATGATGTCTTGGTGTTACTTTGCATGGAATTGGTTGAATATGATAAGAAAGAGTAATGCTTCGTGAAATTCTGTCTTAGGTTCTCAGTTCACTTGAACCAGCCCTATTGTTTTGGACTGATTTGTTTGCCTATTTTTAGACTCACCATGGGCTTAGCCCAAATTGTACTATTTTGAGTTTTTCTCTTCTGTTTTGTTTTTACCGAATTATATTGAAACCTTTTTGAATGTTTATGAAACTTTGCATACACCTAGAAATAAATAAAATATGACTTACCATATGTGAATTAGGTGATTAAACATTGGAATTTAAGATTGAGCATAATGCATGTTAAAGAAAATTTACATATACATAGATGGTTTGTATGCATATTTATTACTTATACGTGTGTATTATGACTATACAAGTCCACATACTTAATTATCTGGAACTTATATACTGGAATTGTGTGAATGTACCAGAAACACAACTGAACAAAACATACACAAAATAAATCGTACGAGTACTTGTGATTTGAATACTATCCTAATGGTGATAAGTTATGACTTGCATGTATGAACTTAAAAACATATTTTATGTTTTCAAATGAATATCATGTGATTTGTCAATATATTAATTATGAAAATGGCAAATGATTAAAGGAAATGTTATAGTGCCTGCTTCATTATCTTGGCGATAGATAGATAGGCATGCCTATAGGGTTAAAACGCAGCTGCTGCAGTTTAACACCACTAGTGTGTTCATTTAGAGACCACAGTGTTTCTACAATTTGATACCTTTGGGTATCTACAGTTCGATATCTACAAGTATCTATAATTCAATACCTTCAGATATCCCCAGTTTAATATCTTTGGATATCCACAACTCCCGTTATCCACACCCACAGGAATGTGCAAGCTTAACACTTAAAAAAAATTTAATAGTCATAAATAAGAGATACATCATGACAACATGAATAATTTGTACTGAAGAGCTTTAAATATTAATATTTGGCTTATAAATGTGCAATTTCGGTACATAGATAATATGTTGAAGCATATTTTCATTGTTTACTTTGCTTAATTATGCCATCATTGTTTACATGAATTTGTGTGTGCTTGGCGGATGATTGTTATGAGTGGTCATCTAAACTAAGTGTTTCTCCACTAAGTTTTCAAGCTTAGCACGGGTGTTAATCTATATAGGCCTAAGTAATAGTAGTAAGACACATGGATCATCTGCAGGGACCAAGGCTGACCGTTAGAAGTAAGAGCACCTTTGGATGTGTCTTTTGATTAAAGAATGGTTGTATATGTAATGAAGGAAATTGTAGTTTCTTAACAGTTTGCAATTAAGAATTTAAGTTGTGCGTAATATCATTTAAGTTGTGTGTAATATCTCTTTTGGATTACTATATAAATGTAATGATGTAATACTACTTTTAAATGATAATGTTCAGGGATATGAAATTTTGTAATATGTATATGTACAATATTGATAAACAAATGAGTAATGACAATCCCAATAAATGAATAGAATTGTATGCAATGAATGTATGAACAGAAATTTGGGAGCTATGTATGTAGATGGTTGTAGGTTCCGTATATGGGTGTTACAATATAAACTTTAAAGGATCTTTATATCTAATTCATAAATTCTAGTCCCACTTAAACAAACCTAGCAAAAAGAAGAAGAAGAAGAAAAAGATTCGTAGACAGGTCACTCACAATAAACCAGAAAATTCAATGAAAACAATTCAACAAACGTGGTGAAAAATTTCAACACACCTTAATGAAAACAATTTTTTAATAGAATTAGAAAAAGACTAAGTTCAATTTCCATAACTCAACTGGCGAAAAGACCAACATTAGTTTCTGCGAGCTTTTTGCACCAATGGAAAGAAAAATTAGCAAAGTTTTAGAACAAGATTTGGAGAAGAATTAAAAACTTAGAAAGAACCCATCTTACATTCTACAGAGGTAAAATTTCACAAGGAAAAGAAAATAAAAAAAGAGAAGATAGAGCTAGGGACAAAATAAATTGGCTGCTATAGAGAGAATAGAGAAGTAAATTCATAAAAAGAGGGAGAGGTTTATTGAAAGTATAACGATAAGGAGAGGGAGTTCAGAGTATTACAATGTTACATGAAAAAAGAATGGTAACTTAAGTACCCTGCCTACGGAGTGGAATGATATTATCCTATGTGGCAATAACATCAAGCATAATGAGGAAGGAAACAGATGCCTCACTCTCCTATTTAATAGCAAATGTTTGACAATAAAAAAAATAAAAGAATTTTTCGGGATCAAGCCACAAATTAAGATGCATTTATCAAAGATCTCATGGCAAAGATCAGACTGCACCTGAGCATTCACAAAAATATAAGTTCCAATCTCCTTTCAAAACGACGTCTCTTGGAATTTGGTCTACTGATCACCCCTCGTTACTTAATTATGTTTCACACATAAATATAAATATAAAAAAAAATTGCATATAATTAATCACTGATCCTTCAAACCTTCTAAAGTAACGTGGATTCTTACGAAATCAAGTTTACCGTGAAATAAAATCGTTCCGTCTGTTGAACGTGTCGACTTCACGTCGATTTCAATCATAGAAATAAATACAACCAAACAGCTGTACAATTTTGTGTGGAATTAATTAAAAAAAAAACCGAACAAGGACATTTTGGTCTATTCTGATCCATTTATGATAGAATAGTTTCTGAAGATGGCTGACTCTTGGAATGTCATCCCTCTCATCGACTTCACTCACTCTGGTCTCTAGCCAAAATCTAGAACCACAATCGCCATACTTCCTTCGACGAATTCCTACTATTCACTGACCAGGCCTTCCTTTCTTCTTCAATCCAAACTATCTTGGATCGTAGGAAACCAGCACACCTTATCTCTATTACTCGATTGTTAGCTAGAGTCCATCTCCTAGATGTCCTCGCAATCTTAACTGGGCTTAATTTTACAACACCAAAAAAATATCTAAGTTGAGCAGGAATCACGGGAGGTAAAAGTTAATGCTAGGGTTTGGTTTCTTCTTTTCTTCTTTTTCTTTCCTTCTTTTAGTTGCGATTCTCTTACATAAGTCAATAAATTGATATTTGTCTTTGATGTCTACTAATTCTGATTATGTTTCGTTGACCATTTAAAGACTACCAAAACACACACACGCGCGTGCGCGCACACAAACACACAAACACATGGACGTCTGATTTCTAAAGTTTTGGTGAGTTTTTCTATCTTGTTGCTAGTTTCTTATACTGATTCAAATCCTCTCTTGTCCAGTTGATCTATTCCTTTTTTTTTTTAATTTTTGTCTTTACTTATCTTTCGGCATGTCATGTTTATCTTTTGTTTATAGCTTGTGTTCATCCTTATGTTCCTTTTTTGTAGTTCGGTTCCTTTGAACTGCTCATTTCTTGTGAAATTCTTCGGTTGATTTAGAGGTAACTTAATTGCCAAGTCATGTTGTTATTAGACTCTTCGTGTCGTGATTTGGCTTTGATATTTTTCAAACATAACATTTCATTTAGGATCATTTCCTATTCCTACGAGGTAGAAGACTTTATGGATATATGAAGGGGGTTTTTGGTGATAGGTCTCGGCTATTTTGTTGTTGTTATCTATGAGCAGCTTTCTGGTGACTCTAGTTAGCTTCAATTTCCACTTTACTGCTTGGATTTATCTAGTGCCCTGCAGTCCGTAACATGCTCACTATTTCCCCATTACTAATTCATATGGTCTATAATTAGTAATTCATATGCATAATAATTTTAATTTAACTTCTGTGTTTTGACGTAATGAAACTTAGATTATACTTATATTTTGTTTTGGATAGGATAAGACACATTTTTGGTAATAGCTATTTTCTTAATCAGTTAGTGAGATGTGCCATATATCTTCATAAGTTCCAAGTCCCAGCTTCATATTCATCGGTCAATGGATTTGGCTTGTTATTTTTACTCATTTGATGTTCAATTTATTATAACCATGCTTTACATTGGGAAATGTATGTATCTATTTCTTTGATCATTTTTCAAGTTCTAATATTTTGGGAACTAGTTTCTATGATAGTGTTTTGACTGATTAGTTGTAGAAAAGGGATCCTTGTTTTGTGAATGTGCCTGACTCTTGGTCATTATGATTAAAAGTAGGTTTTATTATGATCAGCTAACTATTTCCCCATTCTTTTTTTTACCAAAAATATTTGTAAGGTGTATACTAACTTTAGGAATTCCATATGCATTTGCTTTGTGCATTTTGTGTTAGTTTTGTTTGTGGCTAACGTTTGAGTACGTTTCAAGATTGGTTTTGTTTGTGATTAACATTTGAGTACATTTCAAGATCTAGATCACCATTTTACATGAACCTGACATTCACTTGGTTAATTGTCTTTGTGTTTACTTCTATATCGTCCAATTTTAGAGTTAAAGGGGGTGAGTTGCATATGTAATACAATTATATCCAACTTATTGCATAAGTCCAGAGTTAGGTTGACTTTGTATCATCCAAATCTAGAGTTAGGTGGACGACTTTGTGTTAAGCCGGGTCTTTTATTGGATAATCATTATTACATAAGGTAGGTAGATTTGGGAAATGTGAGAATACATGAAAATTCCTTCTCCTTTGAGTAAATTAGCAATAGTCAATTACATATGGGTCAATTCAAATCTGTCCATAATGGGTTGGGCCAAGTTAGGCTAGACTCAATAAGTTTGAAATGATCAAGGAATTTGTTTTATTTTGTAGTTTGGCTTGTTATGATTTTGTTTTATTTTTTAGTTTGGGTCGATATGTCTAGCAACTTTTTGAGTGAAAAATGTGGCAATTGCATTCAATCTTTCAGTCTTAAGAAAAGAGAGCGTAATTGGGACAGATTGGATCAAAATGAATCAGTTCAGGTCAGGTCAAGTAGGATAAAATTAATTAACGTTGGATGCATCATATTCAGGTCATATGTCATTATGGGTCTCCCTGTAAATTAGGAAAACCTATGATTTTGGTTGGTGGAAAGGAAGAACAGCAGGGTTCTGTGAGTTGAAGTGTCACACCAAATGGGTCATTGGAGGTAAAATAAGGAAAAGGAAGTATCATGCTAGATGGGTTATCTTTATCTTCGCTATCACATCGTTTTCTACAAGTGATAGTAAAAGAGAGGATGGGAGGAGAGACATGAAAGGCAGCGGTGGAGAATGTCCTTGAAGGAAGTGAAAAGTTATATGAACTGAAGCTTGGAAGCAATTGCCTTTGGCATGAATATGATAGAGAAGATATGAAGGATTCTATGTTGAAGAAACTAAAGGATCAACTTTCAGTGGCTAAGGCTTATTATTTTAAACTTCTAGCACAACTCAAAGTGGGCCCCCGCAATCTAATCGAAAACTTGCCCATTTTACCAAACCAAAGATTTTTCGCTTGGCCTTGTGTTGTGCAGATGTATTTTCATTCTGTTCATCTTTCATTCTACTTATATGTAGTTTATTTTCTATATTATTTCAGTGCCTTTTGTCAAACTATTTCCATATGACAAATGTGTATGCTCTTTTTCTCCCTCCAAATGAGGATTATTTTCTCTGATTTGTTGAATGAGATTGAGCTCCAAGCATAAATATGGTTATGTGTGTTCACTATTTCCTTTAATTTTATAAATTGTTTCTTTTTTAGGTAAAAATTCCCTAGGTGGACTGCAGTAAGCAATGATGTTCTTTAAAAGGGTTTCTGTACTTTCTACAACACTTTTTTGTCATGCTGTAAGTTCTTCCTCAATTTGATTTTCACTTATATGATGGATCTACTATTTTTTTTTCATCTTTATATTATAATTATGTGGTGGTAATAGCGAACATTCTCTCTTTCACTAAAGGACAAGAAAATAAAGTATTGCATTACAGGTTAAACAGTTTAACATCTGCAGTTCTTTAAAATCGATTAAGATGTTGACCTCTTTCAATCTTGTAATCAGTTCTTTAAAATCGATTAAGATGTTGGCCTCTTTCAATCTTGTAATCAGTCTTTCTTTTCTCCATTTTATAATTTCCATGTCTATACAACGTCCCTTCCTCATTTTTCTATGGTTTTTGATGAGTGCTTGCTGATCGGATTCGATTTGGCATTTGACAGTAAGCTGATGTCATAGCCAGCATCCAATATTATGTACATGTGCTCTTATGTGACAAATGATTTAAATGCATAAACATAAGTACATGGAAATAGTGAAGCTGATTAAATATTTCTGACATAGTAGATCTGTTGGTATTTTGCTGATACATGAAGTTTTGTACTTCATTCTTAGTTGAGGAAGTTGAGCTTTGCTTTTGTCTTCTTGGTGTTGGCAATGGTGCTGGCAAATAATTTCTAGCTCAATTTACTTGGAAGCTAAAAATGTTAATTTACATGCTTGCAGGTTGATCGTGAACACGGAAAAAGTTTTGCATCCAGAACTAGCATATTTAAAGCTTTATTAAATTATCCTTTCAATGGATTTATGTTCAGAACATTTACAGCTTCTCATGGGTCAGAAGATTCACAGAATACTGATCTTGTTCCTGATATGTTGGTTGATTTATTTGGGCGGATGCACTCTTACTTGAGAATTTCTTTGACAGAACGTTGCAATTTACGTTGTCGGTACTGTATGCCGGCTGAGGGTGTAGAGCTTACTTCTAGCCCTCAATTATTGTCACAGGATGAGATAATTCGTTTAGCCAATATTTTTGTTAGTTCTGGGGTGGATAAAATTCGTTTGACAGGTGGGGAGCCAACAATTAGGAAAGATATAGAAGAGATATGTTTACAGCTGTCTAATTTGAAGGGACTCAAGACTTTGGCCATGACTACCAATGGTATTACCCTGTTTAGAAAACTTCCAAAACTCAAAGAATGTGGGCTTACGGCTGTAAATATCAGCTTGGATACATTGGTTCCAGCCAAGTTTGAACTCATGACCAGGAGGAAAGGGCATGAAAGGGTTATGGAGTCAATCAATGCTGCCATAAGCTGTGGTTTCAATCCTGTGAAGGTATGTTCTTTAAAATTCCTTGGTGAATGGTGATTCTTTGTATGTTTTCTTATTTGTTCATTTTTTTGAAAGGCTTTTATTGGTACTAAACTCAGAGAAGTGCTTCTCAATTTGTGCATATGCTGGCTGCTATTAGGTCAACTGTGTCGTAATCCGTGGGTTTAATGACGATGAGCTCTGTGATTTCGTAGAGTTGACTCGTGATAGACCAATCAATGTACGGTTTATCGAGTTCATGCCTTTCGATGGAAATGTCTGGAATTTTAGGAAGCTTGTTCCTTTCGCAGAAATGTGGGATAGAGTGGTAAGTTAGATGGCTGTCTGTTGATCTTTTATAGAAATTCCTAAATGCTTTCTCCTAACTTTTGTTATCGATTTAACCAGACAAAACAATTTAAAGAGCTTAAGAGGATGCAGGATCATCCAACAGAGACAGCGAAGAACTTCATGATAGATGGGCATGTTGGGACTGTTTCTTTTATCACGTCAATGACTCAGCATTTTTGTGCGGGTTGCAATAGATTGCGACTTTTAGCTGATGGAAACTTTAAAGTCTGCCTCTTTGGTTCTTCAGAGGTAAAACATCTGCGTATCTATTATATTGTGACTACTTGTATAAATAGGGTGAAAATCAATGTTAGATGCTAAAGTTACTACCGAATGCCAATTATTATTGCTTCAGTTGCCTTCGTCTGTGTTTCCGTATCTTATGAACTTGCATTATCTTTATACTGACTATTTGCTATTTAACTTTTCAAGAGTCGTTTATAGAATTGGTAATAGAAGAGTAAATCCACTTATTCTTTGCTCATGATGAAATATAATAATTCCATATAATGAGGAAGGTTGTTGATTTATAACTGATAGTTCCATGCTTTTCCGTTTTGCATCTTTGAGTGATTGTACAGTCATATTGATGGATATGTTTTATTGTTGAAGAATAATAGGATCTTGTTTGAGGAAACAAAAATTCTTTATAGCCTGTTGTCTAAGATTTTCCAAACTTTTCATTTTTTTGGGTTGGTATATCATCTTTCACCAGCTTTTTATAGTTTTAAGTCATAATTCTCTAAATTTCAACAAACTGTTATGCCTTGTGGTAAAACAAGATATGTACATAATATTATGTCTCGAATCAGTGGAGTGCTTTAACTTTTTCCAGTTTATATCTTTTTTCCTTTTTTTGGTTTGTGATTTTTACTTATTGTTTTCCCTTTGCAGGTTAGCTTAAGAGATCCACTTCGTCATGGTGCTGATGACAATGAGCTTAGAGAAATAATTGGGGCTGCGGTATGCTATTTTATATTTGCTCAAACTTATTTTATCCATTCTTGATTGTTCTCAACCCCCTTTGTTTTTAAAGACTTCTTTGTGACTGTCTTAATAATGATATCTGCATAATGGGTATTTTCTTTGCTCCATACTCTTCATCTGGGGCATGTTTAGGTTATCCTGTCAAAGAAAAAAAAAATCATCTCTCAGATTTTTGTCTTTGATTTTGATTAGAAGGCTACTTGCATGTTTCTCAAGCAATCGGATGTGTTTAGATTCTCATTGTAAACAATTTGCCCAGAGGAATGCAACACATGTATACTTTCTGGTATCAGGACTGTGGGTGTGTTGTCATTTGGCGATTCTGTTAATCTATGTCCATGTTTTCATTGGTGGAAGATCACTCACTGCCTTTGGCTCCCGTATTTTTGAGCCTTGCAACTTTTGCATATTTGCTACTTGGCTTAATAATCTCTTTATAACTTCAGGTCAAAAGGAAGAAAGCTTCACATGGTGGAATGTTTGAGATAGCAAAAATGGGAAATAGACCTATGGTACATATTGGTGGCTAAGCATTGGTATGATACATGTTACCCTGCTGTGTGATATGTAGGATATGAACAGTATAATGAAACCTTTTGTTGTACATATTTAAATTTGTCAATAGCAGGCTCAATTACTTATTATTATAATGCATTGCTATATTGAGATCAAACATAAAAGGAGATACATTTACTTCGATGTCTTTCACTTAAATCAACGGTATGATCCGTAGCAAGTTAGGAGCATGTTTACTTGGAACGAACTTTTAGTTGTTTGCTGAAGACTTTTTAAACTCAGTAATCTCAAATTCACTTTTGACTTTATCACTGGTTTTTGGTTTTTGGTTGACGATGAGAATGGAGTAATGGCAGACGTTCGTGGTGACTTTTTATATAGTCTCCAGAAATTTCTACCTTTGAATTAACATTATGTTGCTACTCGAATCTTCAGTAAAATGTGTTCGTTCTTTTAAGGGCCCACTTAAGTTATTTCCTACCCTTCATTCAGTGGCTTCATGGAAGGGAGTGAATGGTTATGTAGCAACTGAGTGTAGTCATGAATGTAGGGATGATTCCAGGAAAACCTGAAAGTGGTTCCATGAACGCTTTTTCGTAGGGTGCACTTTTCTGATCTCGAAAATTTGACATCATAAGAGATTCATTAGTACGAACTGAAAGCAATGAGAAAGGCAGCTCTATTGCTTGTTGATCATAATAGTTCTACAGCTTAACAAAGTGAAAATTTGAGGTCATACCACCTATTTTTCAGTATTGAATATTGATATGTTCATTGAGAATTGCCAAGGCTCGAGGATAACCGTATGGATAAGTAGGTTTTACCGGAAGGAATGTGCTGGTGATTACGCGTTCGCATTTCTGATTTTTGGTTTTGGATGCTGTAGAGCAACTCCATCTGGTGTTCTTAAGATGCGTATGTACGTCGCTGACTATGAATTGTCTTCGACCCATTTCTTTCTCTATCGAGATGGGAAAAGACGCTGCTCTGTTAATAATTTGATGATTTACTGTCGCCACAGCCAGGAGAGGGGGAGTGAAAATACATTTATTGTGGTCAAGATTTTCCTGTTTGTATATTATGATTGTATGATAAATTCTAAAGGTGCCCTACGCATGTTGA
>JAOQMM010000008.1:24281863-24301973 GCA_027563515.1 Erythroxylum platyclados | reverse complement strand
ATGTACAAAGGGTATCAATCAACTTGTTTATCTTTCACAAACATCGGATCCAAATTGTGTTGTTGAATTTCTTATATGATGAGCCTGCTACTTTTAAAGAAGCAATATCTGACATTGATTCTTTAAAACGGCAAGAGGCTATTAGAACTGAAATGGAATCCATGTACACTAACCAAATATGAACTTTGGTGAATGCGCCTGATGATATTATACCTATTGGATGCAAGTGGGTTTCTAAGAGAAAAACTAACATGGATGGTAATATACATACATAAAAGTGAGGTTAGTAGCTAAAGGTTACAAATAAAAACAAGGAGTTGATTTTGATGAAAACTTTTCGCCAGTAGCTATGCTAAAATCCATAAGGATCTTGTTGGCTATAGCAGCATATCATGATTATGAAATTTGGCAGATAGATGTCAAAACAACATTTCTCATTTGAAATTTGCAGGAGGATGTGTATATTACAGAATCTGAAGATTTTGAATCCAAGAGATTTCCTAATCAAGTATGCAATTCGTAACAGTCCATTTATGGACTTGAGCAAATGTCATGGAGTTGGAACATCCGTTTTGATGAGACAATCAAAGAGTTTAATTTTATCAAAAATGTGGATGAACCATGTGTTTATAAGAAGGTTAGTAGGAGTGCAATCATTTTCTTAGTACTATATATGGATGACATATTTTCGATTGGAAATGATATACCTGTGCTTCAGTTCGTAAAAATTTGATTATCCAAGAACTTCTCCATTAAGGATTTGGGAGAAGCAGTCTATATTCTAAGAATAAAGATTTATATAGATAGATCAAAGAGGTTGCTTGGGTTGTCTTAATCTACTTACATAGACAAAGTGCTAAGAAGGTTTAGCATATAGAATTTCAAGAGGAGATTCTTACCCATGTCACATGTGATTTCTCTCTCACAAAGTATGTGACCAAAGACACAAGAGGAGAGAAATAAAATGGATTGTATTCCATATGCTTCGATGATTGGGTCAATCATATATGCAATGCTATGTACTAGACCAGATATCATTTATGTTTTGAGCATAACGAGCAAGTTTCAAGCCAATCCAGATGAGCGTCATTGGACGGCTGTGAAAAACATCTTAAAGTACTTAAGAAGAACTAAAGATGTTTTCTTAGTCTATGGAGGAGCTGAACTAAGAGTTTAAGGATATTCAGATGCTAGTTTCTAGTCAGATCCCGATGATAGTAGATTACAGTTAGGGTACATCTTCATAATAAATGATGGTATGGTAAGTTGGAATAGTTCAAAACAACCAACCATTAAGGATTCAATGACCGAGGTAGAGTACACTTCAATGTCAAAGGTGGCAAAGGAAGCAATTTGGATCACTTCAATGTCCAAGTTTAGTTGATCACTAAACTTGGAGTGGCTCCTAGCATTATTGAGCCTATAGTATTATACTGTGATAACAACAGTGCTATTGCACAAGTAAAAGAACCAAGGTCTCATCAATAGTCTAAACATGTACTCAGGAAGTTTAACTTAATCAGGGAGATAGTAGAGCGGTAAGATATAATATTGGAGAGAGTTCCCACTGAAGAGAATCATGTAGATCCTCTCACTAAGCCACTGTCTCAAAAGAGACATGATCGACATATGGATGGATATGGTATAAGATACATAGGCGATTGGCTTTAGTGTAAGTGGGAGATTGTTAGTTTATGCCCTTGCAGCCAATCAATTGGATGCAATTTGATGTATGACATTATTATTTAATTAATGAAAAGGCATTATTTATCTTTATGTATTAAGTTATTTACATTTTATGTTTTAATACTAAAGGTAAAATCTTTTGAAATAATTACTATATAATTGAAATTATGATGAGATCATAATTATGAGATTCAATTTACATTTACATATTACTCCTAAATGTTCCTAGTTGTAGTTTAATCAAGACAAGATATTGTTGAAAGGGTAAAACTAGCACACATTATGTTTCTTTCTTATGAAGAAAGTAATTGATATCATAAATTAAAGTATGGAGATACTTAAACTAATGTGTGGGTGAGAGAATAAGTCACTAAACTGACCCAACTATGAGAATCCCGAATGGAATATTACTTATGCTTATGTGGATTTTCTCATAATGATGGTTGTATAATTGATCCTTAGACTTGAAATTACCAAGGTATCTCGTACGGGAATTACTGTGATTTGCTACTTATGAACCATCTTAGGATAATTCAGTCAGTAGTAATTGGATGTAGTATAAATCATATGGAGATAGTTGAGTAAGTCAATAAAGGATCTATCACTCTTAATTAGAGAGAATGTTCTATTGTTCTTGATTAGTAGTGATTTATGGAATTCTCTGGCTAGAATGAATTGACATTTAAAAAGGCATTTTCAAATATCAATTATAAATCAATTATTAATTAGCAAGAATGAACATGATTGGATGAAAAGAGCAGACACTATATCCATACTTTGTCTAACTAGAACATTGGATGAGGAAAGGATTAAATTATACATCATAACCATGCATGAACAGGTTAAGTCAAACCACTTTATTGTTCCTTATATTTAGGTGGTCATGACATGTGGCTAGACGACAATCTTGATCTATGATGAATTAAAAAGAGTTTTAATTTATCTGATTCTAATTGTAAATTAGAATTATAATTTATAATCATTGCTAATATATTAAGAACCTAATGAGTCACACATCAAAGAGTAACTTGTGAAAGAAAAATCAATTTTAATTAAGTTGGACTTAATTATAAAGTTTGAGAAACTTTAGGGATAAAATATGAGATGTTTGATTTTATTAAAATTAAATTAATTATAATTAGAGTACGACTTTAATTATAATTAAGGAAATTTAATTTTAGTAAAAATTACAAAACCCTAATGCTTTTTTTATAAATAGAAATAAGCACCAAGGAGCTAATACTTCTGCTTATTTTCTCTCAAACATTGAGAAGCTGTTATGTGGATACCATTAGAGGCTGAACAAGTGAATAGCTCGTGGTTGATAAATCGGAAAAGATTTCAAAGGGTTTTAACAAGAAATGCGAATAAGGTATGATTTCTTACTTTACAATTCATAGTTTTATTCAAGTTATTCAATTATCAAGATCCGATCAGAAACAGTAAAGAAATTTTATTTTTGTCACACCTGTGATTCGATTACGATTGGTTTCCAACATTCACCTCGGTGGAAGTCATTCAAGCTGGGCCAACAACTTGGTCTACTACGATTGCGAGTTATTTTTTAGAGAAAAGACCATCTTTCCCCCGTAGGCAATTGTTAATTGGGGAAAAAAAGGTCTTGATAAAATGCTACTAACAGAGGACAATTCATTTATGTTTAAATTTCTACATGGACACGGAGATAATAAGGATAATTGAACAAGGTCTATGGCATGTTAGGGGACAAACTATATTCCTCCAAAAATGGAGGCCTAGATTAGAGCTGAAGAAGGACAAGATAGATGCAATTCCATTAAAGATAACTTTCCATATTGTCCCTCTCGAGTATTAGACAGTAGATAGTTTATGCTATTTAGCGAGCTCCCTGGGGAAACTAGTTTTCCTAAACACTCAGATTAGCAGGATGGAGAGGTTATGTTACGAAGGATATGCATTAAGGTGAAAAGATTTTTATATGAGTGTGGCGTTTTGGTTAATGTTGAAATTATTATCACATAAAACGGGAAGCCAATGCATTCTAGTAAGTCTTGGAGACCCACTAAAAGAAGGTTCGTCGCTGGTGTTTATAATGAGCTGATGGAGGTCACAATGTATCTAGAGGCTACACAGAAAACCAAAGAGAGAGGAAACCATGGCGGGACTAGTTATGTGGGGAGGAATTCTAGAGTCTGGATTGATGATTTTGTAAATGGGGAACCTCAGAAGTTAATACTCAAATGATACCCTTGCAGATTCAAGATGGGATAGGGAGTCATATAAGGAAGAGTTCTAAAAAGGTTGAAGAAAACTTAATGCCTGAGAGTAGTAGCACTTGTAAGGGGTATTCTCTTGCTACAAATGCCCAACCAGCTCTAGCTAATTAGATATAAGAGTTTAGGGATTTAATTGACCTTGCGAAGATGAATTGGGAATCAACTAATTTGAATGATAGGGAAGTCTGAGGAATAAGAATTAAACCTGGAACTTGAATAGGAGGACCAACAAGCAAAAGGAGTTTACTAAGGTTGAATATAATTCAAAGAGAAAACTGCTAAAAGAAAGGTTAAGGCTAGACTTAGAGGTAATTAAACTCAAGTCAGTGATATATGTCTCTTTGGATTTGCAATATTAGAGGAATGAATACCCCTCATAAAAAACAGGCCATTAAGGATCTTGTTTTAAAGAACAAAATGAAGGTTATTAATTTTAAAGACAGCTTCAAATTTTTGGGGGCTAACTGGTTGACTATCTCTAATCATTTGCATCACCACAATGGTAGGATTTTAATTGCCTACAACGTAGAATTTATGCAAGTTTCTACTAGCACTGCCTCTTATAAACTAATTCACCTTACAAGCAGCATGAGTTGGTTCTCCAATCCTTTTAATTTATTTGTCATTTATACTACTAACCTAGAATTCCAGAGAATTTAAACTTTGGGATAAGCTGAAAGGAATCTAGAGGGCTATGGATAGAGCCTGGATTTCAGCAAGAGACCTTAATTTGTGTGTTGAATACCTTGAAGCGGAAGGCTCCAGAGTTAAATTTGCAAGAATTAAGAAGGAACCTTGTCAGGAGGTAAGTCAACTAGAAGTTGCAGATTTAAGATATATTGGTATGTTCTATCAACTATCTTATAGCTGGCTCCAATGGAATAATTATGTTCTATCAACTATCTTATAGTTGGCTCCAATGGAATGGTTATGTTCTATCAACTATCTTACCTGCTACATTTTTTAGTTTATATTATTATGATAATTTCCACTTCAATCTTGCTTTTATTAAAAGAGAATTAATTAATATCTTATAAAAACTATTTGAGTACGTAGAACATTTAAGTTAAACTAATAAAAGGTGGATAAAATGGTTAATAAAGCTGACATTTTAAAGAGAAAGTGAGTTTCAATGGAAATTAATACAAAATGATTCAAAGTAGAGGGATGGCATAAACATTAACATACTTATATTAAAACGTAATTTGGGAAAATATTTAACAAAATAATGTTTGATAGGGTGAGAGACTAAAAAGATAGGTAAAGATATAAATCTATATTTAAAATTGTAATAAAAATCAAATAAGTTCTTAATATTATACTTATAACCTTTAATATTAATCTTTATAAAAAAGAAAGGGTTAATTACCAAAAAATCTCAAACTTTGGTCAATTTTATAATTATAGCTCGAACTTTAAAAATAAGTAATAAAATGTTCAAATTTTTAAATTTTTTCAATCATAACCTGAAGTTAGTTTTTTTCGTTAAATTTATTGACGTGACATATTACATGTCCAGATATCCTTATTATTAATACACGTCAGCAATAATTAACAGAATAAATCATGATTAATGAAACGACATCGTTTAATCACATAAATAGTCGACATCATTTTTTAAAAATGATCTAACCCCTTCATCTTTAGTTTGTTAACCCGATTTTGAACTCTTACATCTTTCGTTCGGTCTCCTCTCCCGACTCTCAACCCCCTTCTTTTTCAGTTTACCTAAATTTGTTTGTTTGGCCGACTCTCACCCCCTTCTTACCTAAATCTGCAATTCCAAGACACTACAAAAATGGGCAAAGAGATTGTTTCAACCAGATTTATGAACCACAATGTCAGGTTGCTATTATTATGTTCTACGTAGATTGACGTCTGATAACTTAAAAATATGGAATACAGAAAGAAGATCCCATGCACAATTATGTTCACGAGTGAAATTGGATGAAAAATGCCAACAAACCCACATCTTTATATCTGCTCAATAAACAAGGTGATATAACGAGCAAACTGAAGACGAAGGTGGTTAGATCATTTAAAAAAATGACGTCCTTTACTTATATGATTAAATGGTGTCGGAATTTATTCTGTTAACTACTGACGTGTATTAATAATAAGAGTATTTCGATATGTAATATGTCACATCAATAAATTTAACGGATAAATTAATATTGGGTTAGAATTAAAAAAATTGAAAATTTTATTATTTTATTTTCATTTTTTTAAAATTTGAGCTATAATTATAAAATTGACTAAAGTTTAAGATTTTTTTAATTAACTCAAAAAGAAATAGCTTTTAATTAGAAGAAATTTAGTAATAGGTAAGAATTAATAAATTTTCACGAGACAACAATTAAAGTTTATTTATACTGTAATAAAAATCTTGAAACTGAATTACTAAATTGAAATATATAAATACTTAAAAATTAAAACTTTAGAGATGTATTTATACCTTTTATGAGAAAATATTGAAATTCCCATCCGATGTTCCAATCGAATAGCGCGTCTGGCCCAATTAGCAAATATTTTTTAGTTGGACGGACCTTGAAGCTATTGTCGTACATTCCAAAGATGCTGAAGAGTAACATAGATAAGATCGAATATGCCATTTTTCTTGCCATTGTGATTCCGTCTGTTGCCTGAAGAAGAGAGTGTTAAGTGAACACCCAAAACCCCGACTCTTTCGCCCAACCAAGCTTACTATCCTCGTTTCCCTTCAAGGTAGAGGTACTAAATTTAGCTGCCTACCGCTGCTTTTACATGATTATTTCTATTAATCGAAATGCATAGCTTCTTTATGCCTCTTGTGAATTGCTGCAGACAGACTAAGTATCTGCTGAGTTAGCACCCATGGAACTTTAGGGTATTCATTTTAGTTTTTGTGGGATTAGGATTTACCTCGTCTTAAACATTTCAACTGCTCTGTTGTTTACTGGACTGCTACTTCTGATGTGATTTCCACCTCTTTGTTATGCTTAAAGGCCTACTTGGAAGCAGGTTGAGATATCGTATGCTTTTGTTTTCATACTTGGTTTCAGACACATTTCTAATAGAATCTGAAATAAAATTCTTGTGTTAAAGCTGAAGCCAAGTTACGGATGTCTCTAGACGGACGCCAGTTTCTGACCACTTAAAATCTTTCAGGTCTTTGTGCGCATTAATCAAAATCATCATCATCATCAATATGGCGCATTTACTTTCAACCTCTTGCTCTTTAAATTTACCTTATGGGCAAAGATCATCCTCTCAATCGTTCAGTCAATGCCTCACAACATGTCCTGCTCTTTTCACCTTGCAATCTTCAAGGACTCCTTCTACAAGGATAGTTGCGCAAGGAAGCAGACTGCAGAAAAAGTCTGTTGTCTGTGCAGCTGCAACCCCTGTAAGACAAGAAGCCCCATCCCAATCTAGCTCTGGTTCCCACCAGTTCTCGTGTGAACCATCAAAGTCACAGCGTGTCATGGTAATTGGTGGAGATGGCTATTGTGGTTGGGCCACTGCCCTCCATTTATCCAAGAAGGGATATGAGGTTGCCATTGTTGACAGTCTCATTCGCCGTCTGTTTGACCATCAGCTTGGTCTAGATTCCTTGACGCCCATTACTTCCATTCACAATCGTCTTCGATGTTGGAAATCACTTACTGGAAAAACCATTGGGCTCTATATTGGTGATATTTGCGACTTTGAATTCTTATCAGAAGCCTTCAAGTCCTTTGAACCTGACGCTGTCGTCCATTTCGGGGAACAACGCTCTGCCCCTTATTCAATGATTGATCGGACAAGAGCTGTATTTACACAACAGAACAATGTAATTGGAACACTCAATGTTCTCTTTGCTATCAAGGAATTCAGAGAGCAATGCCATCTTGTAAAGCTTGGGACAATGGGAGAATATGGGACCCCAAATATTGATATTGAGGAAGGCTATATCACAATAACTCACAATGGGAGAACAGATACTTTGCCTTATCCCAAACAAGCAAGTTCTTTCTACCATCTTAGCAAGGTGCATGACTCAAATAATATAGCGTTCACTTGCAAGGCTTGGGGAATCAGAGCTACTGATCTGAACCAAGGAGTGGTTTATGGAGTGAGGACGGATGAAACAGAGATGCATGAAGAGCTTTGCAACAGGTTAGATTATGATGGAGTATTTGGAACTGCTTTAAATCGTTTTTGTGTCCAGGCTGCTGTTGGCCATCCACTCACTGTATATGGAAAGGGAGGCCAGGTAAATTCTTCCATTTCTTAATTTGCTGTACTACCTTATGTTCAATTGTTTTTTCTTATGCAAGCTTAGTGTAAAGCAGAAACGTTGATGTGTTGGATAAAGGTGCATATTCACTAGAACATCCTTACTGCTGAGAAAGTCTGAACCCTGGAAAGAAACGAAGTTGTTACATGTGCTTATGATTGCATGACTTTTTTCTGAAAAGCTCATGACTCATCTAAGTGAGTCACAATTTCTTTTTAATGCCTAGGGTTTTGTGTTGTTTTGCCCGCATCATGATGTTAAGTTCTTTACCATAATATGTGTTGTTCCGTATGATTGTTAGTTGTGGTTGTGAACCTATAGTTACAATGATCCTAGATGTGGGAGCCTCATTCAAACTCTTCCATTTTAAATGATTCAGACAAGGGGCTACCTTGATATAAGAGATACAGTTCGGTGTGTTGAACTTGCCATTGCAAATCCAGCACAGCCTGGGGAGTTTCGGGTCTTCAATCAATTCACCGAGCAATTTTCTGTTAATGAACTTGCTTCACTTGTAACTAAAGCGGGGGAGAAGCTTGCCCTTGATGTGAAAACCATTTCGGTGCCAAACCCAAGAGTAGAGGCAGAAGAACACTATTACAACGCCAAGCACACTAAGCTCATTGAATTAGGACTCGAACCTCACCTGCTCTCGGATTCCCTTCTTGACTCCTTGCTCAATTTTGCAATAAAGTTCAAGGGTCGTGTTGACGTTAAGCAAATAATGCCCAATGTTTCTTGGAAGAAAATCGGTGTCAAGCCAAAGACTGTTGCAACCTAATCAAGGTGGACATTATGTACTTGCAAACATGAGAATGAAAGTTCTGGTCGTGTTGCATCTCCTTTCCCCCCCCCCTTTTTTGGTAGTTTGCTGAACTTGCTGAGCTTTTGTGTAGTATGTAAATTATTCTTCACTTCCATCTCCAGCAGTCTTTTTAAGATTTTATGGCTCTATTTCTTAAAGAGTTCAAGGATTATATGTGTAAAACAAACAGATGGCATTTACTTAATTTACAGATTTAAGGTATAAGAATGATCTCCGTGACATTCCCTTGGAACATTTCAAGGTTGCTGTCTACTTCATTATGTCGTATCACGAATTAGCCATCAAGTATTTGCCTTTAACTTGAATTTATAAAAATTGAAATGATGAAATTTAATTTCTGTCTCATGAGATGCCTATGCATAAAGTTCAATTGATGCAATTTAATTTGTCCTATTTTGTTTATATTTAATAAGATAACGATTTGTTTCAATGGAATGGACGTGGAAAAAAGTTCAGAAGGTATAATCGAAATTTATTGCAACTATAGCATAACTTCAAATGCGTGCTAATTGTTTGAACTTTTGCCTGCTGTTGTACTTTAACCAGTATTATAATTCAATGAAAGACCAATTTTAATATGGTGGAATCAATTTTAATATGGTGGAATTAAGTGACGAAGAACAAGCCGTTGGGACCTGTCTTAGTAAGCATATCAGGCAGCTAGTCTAACACAGTCAAGATTTGTATTGTCAGTGACCCAACATTATTCAAAAGTATTGAAGAATTCGTTTTGCCTAAAATGGGTGTTGTAGTTTCCTTGGTAAAATTAAGCATTTCCGGCAAAACGTGATGGTTCACACTTAAGCATGGAATCGATACGGCAAATGTGGTAAAACTTCTGAGGTCCGTCACTGAAATAGAGGAGCTGCACAAGTTGTAGCACTAGTGAGTCGTGCGTCAATCAAAACTCAGAATCTCGAACGAACTGTATGTCCTGCCAAAGGTAACTTGACCAAGCTATTATCTGGTTTAAAATCTTCCCTTAAGAAGTCCAGTACAACTGAAGATAATTCATCCTGATGACGAGTATACTCATGATCAGCTCCTTCAATGATGTGTAGTTTATGATTATCTATAAACTTTGCAAATTGGAAAGCATCTTCAACTGGTACAATCTTATCCCTGGATCCATGAACAGTCAACACCCTGAAAATACAGGCATCAAAATGACTGCAAAATTATATAACCCTTAAATATGCCCAACAAACAACAACAAAGACAACAAGGGTTTTCACAATATATTTGGAAAAGCAAGTCAGTCAGGATCAATGACCAGCTCATAATGTTTGAAAGCAACAAGAAAGCTTAACAAAAATTAGAGAGAAATTTGGAGAGGGAGAATTATGTTATTAGCCAAAATTAGTTACAATCGTTATTCCCACGATCAGTTACAAGTGGACCCAACTACATGGCCAACCTTTGGTGGCCACTGGTGGCCATCATTATCAAATAAGGAAATTTTTATTATATTAAAATATTACTTTTTACTATTTATGGTAGGGATGGCCACTAATGGCCGCCAAAGTTGGCCACAAAGCTTTTTCCTAGTTACAAGTAGATGATATACTACATCTGCACAATTTCTAATTGCTTATATGGCTAAATATAAAAGGCATGATTGTTAAATATCACAAAAGATAAATGAAATAAAGTAGTTGGCTGTTTCTAACCTGCATTCCTGGTGGACTAATAAGCATGATGCATGCACATTAGTAGTTAAACGATCCATCAAACTTTCTTCGGTCACGCGATACTCAATCTCTCCTGCAGAGAAATACAACAAAGTTATCCAGATTTAGGTCAATCTAGTGGGAAAGCAATAAAAGGTTAGGTCAAGTTTGCAGCTTCCTGACACAATCAAAATGTCATCTAAAACTTTTGATGATTTTTAACTTTGATATGCAAATGTATTGAAATTTTAGGAGAACAGAATCTAATACTATCACCCTTACCCTTTCTATTTTTAACATCAATATATCCTTCTTGCTTGATTCTTTGTAAGAAGTCCTTGCCAAGCCGACCCTCGATTCCTCTCTTGAGGTTAAACCGGCCAGAAATGTTGACTACATTATGAACATCATTGTACTTTGAAGTATATAAAAGCACCACGTTCCCTCCTACAACAAACACTGTTTTATCAGATAACGTTGCAAGACTGACAGATTCTTACTGGTATTAGTTGTATAAGACAGAACTTAGACGAGTTCATGTGTTCTCTTTCAAACATCTCCAGAATTGGAGTCTTGTTTCACTGGTATGCTTAAAATAAGAAATGTACCTTTACTGTGACCGATTACAGCAATTATGACATGTTTCTTCCCTCGAAAGTATTGGACTACTGATCGTAAATCATCAGCTTCTCTACGGTAGTTTCCATACTGAAATGAGCCTTCACTTTCCCTAGAAGACGGAGCATCGTAGCAATATAAGAATCATCAGAAATTAATCCACATTGCTCCCATTTTCCATGAGTGAAAAGTGATGGTAATTCTGGTTATAGAACAGTTTCCATTTAAGATCCTATCATAACTCGCACTAATTGATTACACCATATGCAGAACGCATCGCCGATTTCTTTAGACAATTCCAGAAGATGTACTTTAGATTATCACTGTTTTAACCTAAAAGGATAAATGGATTACCCATTTCCAGCAAAATCAAAGCGAAAGGAACTAATTCCTTCTTTCTCTAAAGCAGCAGCGATATTCACCATGGGAATGCGTTCCTAAACACAGAAACACAAAAAAATTGACTGCAAGTCGATTGCAAACCCATGAAAGAAAAGATGGAAAGATTATGAAAACAAAAATGACCTTCCAAGACTGAAATCCATGGCAGAGGATAACAAGCTCCGCAGAACCAGTATGATGCAGCAGACCGACCAGTTGCTCACCATGATCGTTCTCTATAATTACCCTCCGTTGTTGGGAAACTACAAGAGAAAGGATTGAAAACTCGGGAAATGGTAACAACTAACAGAATCAATCAAAGAGAAAAGAAAAGGAGAGGCAGCACACACAAGCAAAATGAATAGATGTTATTAAGAGTCACCTGAGCGGTGAATCGGTAGTGGGGAAGGTGTAGTAGGCCCAGACATGAACGTGAATCCAATCTGCGGAGAGGCAAGAGCTTAGGCTTAAATCGCAAGCGAACGTTGTTTCCTTTGATTTGGAGGTAAAAGTAGAATAAAGGACTTATAAGGCAATTAATTGTTGTAATTGAATATTTATAAATCATTTTTAAATATAAATAAAGACTTATAATCGATATATTTATCTATTATTAATAAATATTTATATTTAGTAATTAATTTATTGATGTAATCTTACAAATCTATTTAAATATTTGTCAAAACTTTATTGATGGATCCATACTTTAACATAATATAATTCTTACTAATATACTTTCTTAATAAGTCTTTTGATCTTGAAAAAAACCAAAATTATAAAAAAAACCATTCATCACAGAAAAATTTACTTAGAAACAAGTATGTCATCAAAAAGTACGAACATGTACTTTCTTAAGTAATTTTTCCAAAATTAAATTCATCAAGCTTTGAAAAGTTGGCAGAGCATTGGTTAATACAAATGGAATTGTTAACAATTCATAAGGTCCTTGATGAGTTCTAGAAGTTATTTTATGTACATCATTTGGATCCATTCTAGTTTGGTGATAATATGCTCTTAAATCAAGTTTGGTGAAATATTTAGTACCATACAACTTATCTAATAACTCATTAATCAAAGGTATAAGAAACTTATCTTTAATGGTGTTCTTATTCGGTGCTTAATAACTAATATCACAGGAGAGGAAAAATAACTTACACTCTCCTAAGTTATGCCTTATTACAACATTTCTTAATTCTTGCACAAGTTGTTCGTACCTACAGGGTCTCAGATTTACTACTTCTGCTCCTTCCTTTAGTGTGATCTTGTGGTCATGAAACCTTGATTGAGGTAGAACACTTAGTTTTTGAAATACATCTTTATGTTCTATTAGTTTCTTCTCCAGCTCCATCTATTATTCAACACTTAGATGAATTAAGTGATCTACTGTGATATTGTTGAGAATTAGTTGTGAATCCATATGCTAACTTAATTGTCTTCATGACAATAATAGAAATTGACATAATACAGCTTCTTTACTCAAACATTTCTCTATATGCTTATCTTTCACTTTTAGTACCATTTTGCTTATTCTACGCTTACTTCAATCTTATGGCCTTTCTAATCACATCTCATTATTCCTTTATTGGAATTACATACAATGTTATTCAGGTTGATAGTCATTGAAACCCGAGTACCACGTTGCTTCCGTCTATATGTATAATCAATGCATCTGTGCTAAATTCTTGACCACTCATAACCCATTTACACCTTCTATGAAATTTGGTCTTTAACCCTCCTACCAGTATCACCACTGGTTTTATTTCTTCAATTTATCCTTGAGCCTCATTCATTAACTTTTCAACTATAAAGTTATGTATACTTTCCCCATCCATTAGTATGTGCATTAATTTACCACAATATCTTTCTACTACTTTCATTTGTTGAAATTTAGAAAAATGGTACATGTCATAGCTTGTAAAGATATTAAAAGTTACTCCACTTTTTGAAGTTGTTCTTCTTCATGCTCTTCTCCTCCTTCCTCCATTGCATACATATTCATCATCCTCTTTTTGCACTTATGCCCTGGAGTGTACTTTTCCTCACACTAAAAACAAAGACCTTTATCTTTCTTTTCATTTAATTCTTTGCTATTAGTGGTCTTTGCCAATTTCTGTTCATTGCCTTTTACATTATTACTCCATGTTGGTTTGGATAATATCCATGCTACTAATTTATAGCCTTGTTGACTGCCAGTAACTATTTCCAACCTTTTTTTCCCCAATCCTATCATCTTTGAAACACGTCCGAGTCACCATTTTATGTTTCTTGTCCAAATTATAAGCTTGTTATGAGCTTATTGGGGACTAAATTTGTTGGTTTATACTCTACAGTTAATCAATTGGTTGTAGTTTAGTGATATAACTATTTAAAGACATTCTTTTTCTTATATGTATTCGGATATGTAGGATACAATCTATAGGATAAATATGCATTACAAATAAAATTATGATGAGATCATAATTATGAGATTCATATTCCATTTATATATTATCCCTAAATTGTTCCTGATTATCATTATATTTAGGATGGTAGTGGGCCAAGTCAAAGGCTGTCTGGCCGGAGCTCGGGCTTGATTAGGCCAGAGGCGACCTACAGGGCTCAGGCAGCCTGAGCTTAAGTTTGGCCCAAGGCTCGGCAGCCTGGCCTGGTCACACAAGCTTGAGCTCGACCTGAGATTTCGGGGCCATTTTGCCATCCCTAATTATATTAAGACCGGAAATAAATAGAATGTAAAAATATTAGCACACATTATGTTTCTTCCTTATAAAAGAAATAATCGACCTTATAGAATAAAATATAGAGATACTTAAATAAACATGTGGGTACTTCTTAGAGTACAAGTTCACTTAATTGACCCCATATGAGAGTTTCATTTGGAAAATTACTTATAAGTCTATGGAAATTCTCATTGTGATGATTATATAAGTGATCATTTGACTTGAGATCTTTAAAGTATCTTATAAAAAGATGGCTATGTCTTGATATTATTTATGACATATTCTAGTCAAGGGTAACTTAATCGATAGCCATTGGATATAGCATGACCTATATGGAGATAACTGAGTGATCAATACATGATTCATCACCCTAAAGTGATTAAGAAGAGTGTTCTATTGTTCTCGATTAGTGTTGATTTAAAAAATCTTTGGTTAAGGTGGAATGACGCTTTGAGAATTGTTTTCAAATGTCATTAATAGGAGTAATTGCTAATTGTGGAGAACTAACATGATTGAATTTAAATAGAGTAGATATTATTTCCCTGCTCTATGTCTAATCAAAATATTGTATGATGAAAGAATTGGATTATATGAAAAAAATCATGAATGAAAAGGTTAGTCAAAACTAGTTTGACATTCCTAAATATTTGGGTGGTCAAGCTGTGTTGCTAGATACCAATTTTGATTTATAGATAAATTATTTAATTAGAGAATTAATAATAACTTAAAAGAGTTTAATTTATCTAATCCTAAATATGATTTAGGGTTATAATTTATAACCATTGCTAATATATTTAGGAATCTAATAGGTCACACACAAAGAATAAGTTGAAGAGAGAAAAAGGTATTTAATCAAGTTGGACTTGATTGTAAAGTTTGAGAAGCTTTAAGAATAAATATAAAATATTTAATAAATAAGGACCATTATCAAATATTGGATTTTGTTTGGACCCAACTGGTATTTAATTAGAATTAATTATAATTCTAATTATATTTTAATTGAAATTAGAATTTTATTTCAATTAAATTAATGAAAGGTCTAAAACTTATTATAAATAAACTTAGGCTCCAAAGGAGCTAGAACTTCTTACCTAACCCTATCTATAATAGTTATAGAGTTTATTTAACACATTTTGTGAATACCATTAAAGGCTGGACACTAGCGTGGCTATGATAGTTGAGATAAGCTAATTCTAGAAACGGTTTTAAGGAAACAACAGGTAAAGAATCAGGTTTCACAATAAGGTACAAATTACAGTTCATTCTTTATTATGTTTTGTGCACTAATCATTTTGTACATTTTAAAGTTATCTTAAATTTTAAGTAATTAAACAAAATTATTTTGTTTATATTCAATTGTATGCGGGATTAGATCCCACCCAATTTCTTAACAAAATCTTCACAGGGTACTCAATTTCAGGTTTGAGAACATTTAAATGTGTTTATTATTAAACCATAATTTTAGAATTCGGGAATTGAAATTTGTAAGAAGGAAAAAGTATATAGAGATAAAGAGAGAAAGAATCAATTTCACTTGTTAACTATTTCTATAATTACAATGGTTTTTATTGTTACATTAGTTTTTACATTCTAACCTATGGAGTTATTACACTTTTCACTTCCTTATATCTTTACTTATCTAGACGATGTTGTTTGAAGTTGGCTCCCCATTGCTATATGATGCCACCTCCTCCTTTTTAGTCCCCTATTTTTACTATTCATCATATTCTTCTCGCGTTTAGCTACCTACCTCACTTAAGTTGGTACTTAAATATCTAGTTAATGTGATTGACTATATTTTTTCTATAGAAAAAACTGGCCTATAGTTCAAGTTTTAGTTCAATGGTCTTCAAATGATATATGAGATCTATTATGGGAGGGAAGCCAACTTCAAAAGACACTATCAAGATATCTGAAGAGTTGAGGAAGTGACAAGGGTAATAACTCCATTGGTTATAATATAATGACTAATGTAACTATAAAAACCATTATAATCAAATAAATAATTAATTAATGGAATTGATTCTTTCCCTCTACTTTTATCTTCTTCTTTCTTCCTTCTTCCTTACAACTTTAAATTTCCAAATCCTAAAATTATGATTTAATAAGAAACATATATCAAAGTGGTACCAAAGTTATAAAATCATTGAATTTATAGCATAAGGCACACGCTCCCATAATTTGAGGAAAATGGAGGAACCATGAAAACATATATGTAAAAGGAGATATGATATGGAAAAGGGTTACAAGATCTAAGAGAATAGATGACCCAAATGATGTAACACAATAATCACAAAAATTAAGATAAAGCTAGTATAGATAGAAGAGTACCTGAAGTTGTAAGTAAAGGAACGTATGGTAACTACCAATACCATATTCGTACATGTTTAGCTAAGATTTGGTTTCCTATATTCAAAAGGGAAGGGTTAAGAAATTGGGTGTTTAATCATGACCAATGCTTCTACCTAGATAAGACATCACTAAAGTTGAAGGTAGGAATTGCAGCAATATATTTAGAAGGGGAAGCTTTAGTATGAAATCAATTTTCTTAAGAAATAGATTAACAATGGAAAAGCCAAGTTAGGAGAGTATTTCTTAGCCTTAGAGCAGAGGTTTGGAGGGGGCTAAAGGAACTTAAATAGGAAGGTTCTTTTAAAGAATATTGCACAATATTTGGTTTATTATCACACAAGTTGATGATGTTAGAACCTTATCTCGTTAGCTTATTTTTAAAAGGTCTCAAACCTAAAATTTAGTATCCTATGAAGATTTAGTCCCTAAGAAGCCTACAACATATAATTTGACCAAAAAAATAAGATGGTAGCTCAAACATGTTTTAGCCATGGAAAAAAGTGGAAGAAGAGGGTTAGCAATAGTTACTAGTAGTCAACAAGGCCAAAAATCAGTAACAGGGATATTACCCAAACCAATATAGAGTACTACTGCAAAAGTCAATAAGAAGATATTAGAATTAAAAGAAAAGAGACCTAAAGTTCTTTGTTTTTGGTGTTAAGAAAAGTACAATCTAGGGCAAAAGTGCAAGAAAAGGATTATAAATGTGTATGTAGTGGAGGAAGGAGCGGAAGAACATGAAGAAGAAAGTTACGACGCCTTTGGCATGTCCTCTATATATATGCCTCAATTCTTTCTTTTCTATTTCACAATGTGAGACCACGTTCCTAGCTTGCCTCTCTATCAGGCAACCCCTTCCATTTAATAAAATACTCAATATAACTTGGATGGTGCCTCTCTTTGGCATAACACGATGCACCAATATCTTATCAACATCTCATTTAGGCATCATGGAAATGGTGGTAAGGGATCTCTTTGATTCACCTTTGTTGGGTTCATCCTTATCCTCGTGTTTAGGTTTAAGGAGACTCACATGAAACATATGATGAATCTCCAAATGAGAAGGTAATGTAAAAAGATAGGCTAGCTTAACAATTTGTTTCTCGATTGGAAAAGGTGAGGAAGAAGTTTCACCAAAATTAGGTCCCCTTCATTAAACACCAAGTGCCTCCTCTTAACATCGACCCATTTCTTTATCCTCTTTGTGGCCTTTACTAAACATGCTTTTGCTATATCAGTCTTCTTATGCCAACCTTTGGCAAACTATAATGCGATGAAAATTGGGCCTTTTTGGGAAATAGCAAGAGTGTGTAGGGACATTGGTTATTTGGCCAGTTTCAATCTCAAATGTGCTAACTCCCATTAACTTGGTTTTTGCAAGTTATATGAGAATTGGGCAATATCAAGCAACTTTGCCCAATCAATTTGATTGTAACTCATGTAATGCCTCAAATATAACTCCTATAGTGTATTTACTCTCTTTGTTTGTCCATCCATTTGAGGGTGAAAGTTGGTGGAGAAGTTAAGTTCGAGCCCCATTAGCTTGAACAACTCCATTCAAAATCTCCCTATGAAACGACTATCTCGATGACTTACACATTGTCTTTATTATGGTATAATACTTCACTTCATGCTTGAAGAATAGGATTGTAACATTTTTGGCTATAAATTTTGTTGGTACGAGAATGAAAAATCCATATTTTCTAAACTAATCTACCATCACTATAATGTTGCTACATCCTTTGGATCTTGGTAGGCATGTAATGAAATCTATAGAGACACTGTCCCAAGGATTCTTCAGAATAGGTAATGACTCTAATAAACCGGTTGATTAGTGTTGGTCTGTCTTGTCTTGTTAGCAGATAAGACATGTCTTCACGTAGAGCATGTCATCATGCATTTGGGGCCAATAATATGTGCACTCCATAAACGATAATGTGGGATTTAGTCTTTGATAAATACATTGCATGCCATTAAGATTGTTAATGACCATGACCCAGTTTTCCTAAGTAACTTATATATTGAATTTTTTAAGATTTAAGGTGTTGCTCTATTGCATTCCATAGCTTATCTTCCACAAACAAATAACTAAATAGAGGTTCTAAATATAACTTTGTAGACTTATATCATATGCATTACTTGTGATACCTATAGTAATGATATTGGCTACCCTTCATTGAATGGTGGTATAATACCACTTATCGTTCAACAATTTAATGATCCCCATTTGAGATTCTGTATATTTACCCACCACCCACTTATTTACCTTATTTTTCTAGAGATTCAAAGGTTTTGATGGTTGATAAGTGATGAAGGATAGGGATGCAATTGGTAATGCTGTAGCCTGCAACCAAATTGATACCAACTCTAATAAAGAAATATGTAGTTAGTGAAGAAGAGTTGAGATCGTCTCTACGAGGAATCTATGGGTAATTGTTTCACAAGTTGAAGACTAAAACAAATTGGGGTTTGAATTATCATGATTTAAGAAATTTAAAAACAGCAAAAATTAGAAATAAATGAAAATAACCAGATTTGGAAAATTGATGAACAAACCTTGGTTTTGGGTTACCTACGTTACCAACCAATATGGATCATTGATATAAAATTAAATCCATTAACAAATACTCATTGAGTGGTGTTCTCTCTTAGGATTAAATTATTAGAAACATGTATTCTAATCACTCTTATTAACTAACAACTTAGATACGATCTTAAGTTTAATTAATTAATAGCTTTAAGAACCAAGAGAACCAATGAGCAAGACAACACACATATGATATGTATTTAATCTCGATAAGTATCCTTCTTAGAATTTTCCAATCCCTAACGTGGAGATGGCAATCCTAATTGCCACTTTAGATTAGCAAAACTAAACGTCAGATACACCTCTCCTCCAAATCAGGTAGCAGATCCCCCCTTTAATGACAATAACTTGATTCCCAAAATAATTGGAATCCTAAGTGTATCGAATATGTTTTCAAATCAGATTCTGTAGATAAGTTTTTCCCTTACACGTGCCCATGCTTTGTCAATTATTTTCTGTCAGCTAGAAATTCGAATTGCCTTTACTTTTGTTGCCTCTTTTTGATTCAAATTCTTCTCCCATCTATTGAAAATCATCTGAGAACAATTAAGAAACAAGTTCATTAATTTTAAGTAAAAATTCCAACATATTGAAGAGATTTATATCCAAAGTTAGCACAAAAATAACAACTTATTAAATTCCCCCATATCAATCTTTTGCTCGTCCTCGACAAACTATATTTACAATCAATTGGCCAACTAATCAACTTTCTTTATTCCAAGTCTCACAACAGTAAATAGTGCACACTTCAAGAGTCAAA
>JAOQMM010000008.1:24256142-24268233 GCA_027563515.1 Erythroxylum platyclados | reverse complement strand
TTTAGTAATTAAAATATATTTAAAATAAATTTTAATTTTTAAATTATTTATTTTAATAAAATAGAACAATTTTATTAATAATCTATTAATAAATATTATATAAAAATTAAAATAAGTTTATTTAATTAAAAATAATTTATCTTTTAAGTTTTATTTAGTATGTAATTATTATTAGTGATAAAAATATAACTATATTAATATTAACAACCAAACATGTTTTTGTTTTTATTTGAGAGAAAAATAGAAAATGAAAACAGAGAACGAAAACTAAAACTAAAAATCATAATAGAAAAATAAAAATGGAACCAAATATCCGTTTAGTTTCATTACATATGTTTATTATATCAAAAGATATAATTAATGATCAATATTTATTTCTTTTAAAATGATAGGTAGACTCGTTTAGTCTTTCGAGATGATAGATGAATTTCTTATTCCGATAATTTTTCCAAACAAAATCTTATAAACCCAAACCATTACTTTTACCATATTACTATTTGTTAGGATCATATTTACTATTAGTGTTTTGAATGATGCTGGTCTTAAAAGATGTTGTAAGGAACTGGCAACAAAGAAACATTAATCCTATTGAAATGCATTCAAAATTAGGGAGAGTAATGGGATGACCCATTTTTTAAAATTATTTTTTAAAAATTAAAAATACAAAATAACTTTTTTTAATTGGATCAGCCTATGCCTAGGCGTACCCGATACCCAACTTTTTTAAGAAAAATGATGTTGTTTTGTTTAGAATAACTAAGTCTCGAATCAATCTGGATCGACCTATTAAAAACAACTAAATTTAAGCTCATAAATTAAAAATTATTATCTCTATTTAAAATTAAGTGAAAAAATAACTAATCTAGAAACTTAGAGACACATGTAGACTGATAAAGTTTTAATCAAACTTAGCATATATAATGAAATATAGCCAATAGATGAACCAAATGAATATATTTCAATTATTAAAATCCACTTCCATTCTCCTTTTTCCTCGTAAGTTAAATTTGTTTTCGTTTAGCTTAGTTAGTTTACACAATTTTAGTTAATAAATATCCCTAGATGAGCAATTCAAGCATAATTCTTTTGCTTTCTCTCTCTCTCTTTTTTTTTTCTCTAACTCAATCTTTCTAGTGTACTAACTTCATTTGCTTTCTCTTTATTAGTTCTTGTCCCTTCTAAGTTTGACAAAAGTAAATAAACGGGGACCAACATGGATCTACATTATCTTTGCGGTTGTAACCTTTACGACCATAGAATCATTGGCATTGCTTTTTGAAGGTGATCTTCCTATTTTTTAACAATTAGCAAAAGAAAGAGAAACCAACCCACTTCCTATGTGCTAGACTATGAATATCTCATAATTAACAACTATTCCTTCCTCTTTAGATGCATCTAAACATAAAGTGGAAATATGTAATCATCCTCTTATGATCAGCACTTATTTAATAAAGTGCATATCAGCTTCCTTCAGAATTCAGACATTAGGGAAAAAGAAAAAAAAAAAAAGAAGAAGTTTCCGTTATTACAGTTGGAACTCCAGATATATTCTTGGAGACAATCTTGGAACCGGCTTTATTGGCATATATAAAGTTTCCCTTGTTTATGCCATTTAACTTTCTGTACAAGATTCAATATTGTAGAAATCCAAGCCATGTGTTGTTTCACTTGACAGAGCACTTGTACCAACTTACAGAAGATCTCGTGCAATGGCAGCTTTGGGTTGCTTAAACATGGTAACAACATGTGGAGCTGTAAAGCGATGGAGGACTCCTCTTTGAAGCAAAGAACCTAATCACCAAACTATATACTATGCCAGTCAAGAGTAATCCTTCCCCTCCTAACTTCAAAAGCTGAAGCCCTAGGGTTCCTGTAATATAAAACAGTCATTACGGGGTTGGGGACCTGTATACCAAATCACCAACCTCTGTTGCACTACATTCTAACAAAGAGGACAAGAAGCCATCCATGGCTATTTTCTTTTTTCGTACATTAGGACACTTCGCCCAATTAATAATCAAAGTCTTTAGGACAGCATTTTGCCCATAACATTGAACTTCTATATGGTTTAGTCTAAATAACGCAACATATAATTGAAACCTTCATTTTTTCCCCCTTATTTTTAAACAAAAACAACTCTTAACATATTACCAAATGGCTTGACTTATAGTGCTTGTACGTATAATATTAATCTATCGTGACATAAATTGTATTTCTACATATAGCACTCAAGACACGAAGAAATACAATTACAGGCGAACAGATACTCTATTCCGGTAAATTAAATCTTACTCTATTCAATTAAATCTTATCTATATATTTATGTAGGGTTCATATAAATATGTAGATAAAATTAAATGATGCAGAATTGAAATACCATAATAGGCACGGTCGATTTCATGTGCAGATACAACAAAGTTCTTAGATGCTTTCACGATAATGTTTGTACTTTACTGTCATTTCTTTTAGAGTAAAAAAGTTACAAGATCACCACCGAATATTGGAGTTCAACGGTAAGAGGTTGATCTCCGCTTAAGCAATGTCAGAAGTTTAAATCTCACTTATGTATATAACAGTATTAAATACTTGATGGTAATGATGAGTCATTTCTTGGGATCCCACACAGATACAAGCAGGGAGTAATTTAGGAATGATGCTAACTTAAAGGTGTCAGACCTATCCAGAACACCTCGTAAGTAAAAAAAGTAAAGTTACAAGATCTTATAAATTAATATTTAATATTATTGCATAGTAGGAATAAGAAATTATTTAATTTTTACTCAAATATTGTGAGCGTGATATCATTTTTTATTTCTCAGATTGAATTATTACAGTTGATTGAACAGGCAAACCATAAATTGAGGATGCATTACGTTAGTGCCAGATGTACTTCGGTAACAGAGCAAATGATTAAATGTCATGCCTACTGATCTATGCTTCAATTAGGTTTAGATGGGCAGTCCTTTTACTTATTTGGCTTTTGCCATATCTATCTTCTATACGTCTACATATGATTACCAGACAAAGGAAAGAGAATATGATGATTTCGATGCCATTGGAGTGTACTTAGCAGAAACACCTCTTTTCCCAAGACATACAACTTAATTAAGAAACTTATCTGAATCCACAGACAACTAGATTCGTTTGAGGTATAATCGATCGTATTTTATTCCCAGGTAACCGACCGGTGCAGTAACTCGCTCAAAATAATAATAGCTTGCTTATTGTTTCTCCAAAGTTGTAGATTTTGAAAGCTATTTTATTCAGAGATAAAATATGGAGAAACATCTCATCATTGACATGTAATAATAGTACCTCCTCATGGACTAAAGTTCACTAAGTACTTTTTACATTTATAAACATTAGATGTTTAGATCTAGAGTCTCGTTTGGTATAAGATTGAGTCGTAGGTGTGGTTATTTTCTATTTAAAATATGTCTCAAAAGTAATGATTAAAAAATTCAACCGATTTAATCCTTGCTTATGTATGCAGTAGTGTTAAATACTCGGTATTAATACTTACCACCTCTCAGAGCCCGACCCAGCACGAGTGGGAAATAATCTGAACGTGATAATAGCTTAAAGGTGCTACCGATAGTTCAGACCCACCAAGAATACCTCATGGTTTAATTAAAAAAAATTCAACCTATTTAACTAGTTTAATCGTTAAAATCTTGAACCTTCTAATTTTTTAGTTCAATTTTCAACTTCTGGTTTAATTTATTTTAATAATTTTTATTGTTAAAAATCAACTTGTTTATTAATTAATCGGTCAATTTTTATAAATTAATAAATTCTTATAAACTAAAATAAATCAATTAATTTTTATTTAATAATAATTTCTTTTAATCATATTTTAAAATTTAAATTTTATTTAATCGAATTTCAAATTTTAAATCTCTTACCGTTTTAATTTTTGAAATAAAATTTAGACGTTTAAGTTTCAAAATTTCACCAAAGAGTATGCCCCAAATTTCACGTGCTGTCTGGGAAATGTCAACTTTTAAGTGGTTCAAGTAACCTCTTAGATTCAGTGCATGTTAAATCTCATCATGACACGTGTCAGATCTGACTCGTGAGGTGGGTCATGTCCCATGCAAAACACTGACAGATTCCACGTGATCGAAAGTGGCCGATTTCTCTTAATGATAAATGGACAGTCTAAGGTGTCCTCTCCAATGATGAGCTGCCACGTGTCAGGTTTCTAAATTTAAATTTCAGTCTCCTGCCTTTGACCATGTTCCCCGCAGCCCCAGGCAACGCTTCTCTCTTTTTCCCGATGATGCGTATGTAATGCAAGCGCTGGAAGTTTAAGATGTATGTGATTACATAATGCAACGCTTGTTTCATTAATATGGCCTTTCCTATGCTTTATGTACATAATGAGATTCATTTACTTAATATAATTTGTATTAAGCCACAACTAACTAGATCATGCTACTAATTAGACCTCATATTCTAATTAAAACTCAAGCCGTGCAAATGAAGTGGAGTTAATAATCTTACTGGAGTTCAACGGTAAGGAGCTGATCTTCGTTTAAGTAAGGTTAAGGATTCAAATTTTACTTGTATATACAGAGTGTTAAATACTTGATGATAATACTTTGCTGCTCTTTAAAGTTGCACCCTACACGAGCGATAATTAATCTTTAAACATGATAATAGCTTAAAGGTACCGCCAATTGTTCGACCCCACCTAAAATATCTTGTGATTTTATACATGTGGTCTTCAAGGTACGTCATGAACTTTGTATGGAATCAAAATAATAAATGTATATTATCCGTTTACTTCTAGAATTGACTACGAAGAGTTACGCGTTGGGGTAGACCGACCAATAATTGCATAACTACGATAATAAATGAATTAAGAGGGCTAGAAATTAAGAAAGCCGAAGTTGCTACTACCGCCTCATGTGATGGTGAGAGGTGAGAACAGGACCACAAGCTCACCGAACCGCACAGCCCCTTTCAGATTCAAAAGGGAGAAGATGGGAAGAAAGAAAAGAAACAAGGGTTGTTGTGTTGCTTTGCAGTGTCAAAAGGTTCCTTTACAAGTTACAATTAAAATGCAGCTTTTTGGTTTATGTCATATCATTTAGTTATATATTTATGACATAATTATTTTAAAATATTTTTATAAATAAATTTTTTTGAGATAAATATATTTTACAAATAAAACTAATATAAGATATTAATAGCCAAATTAAGAAATTTATATATAATATTATTTATATGTTTATTAAATACTCATTAATATAATTGTATAAGTGATTATTTGACTTGAGATATTTAAATTATATCTTTTATGAATTATTATGTTATGATAACCAGAGAGAATGTTATATTATCTTCAATTATTATTGCTTCTAAATTTTTTGGCCAATATAGAATGTCACTCTTAAAATAGTTTTCAAATGTGAAGAATCAATTGTTAATGTTGTATGATTAGACTCAAATAAAATAGGCCTTAATTATATACTTTTATGTCTAGTTGAAACACCGAATTATACAAAAAAAAATTATAAACAAAAAGTTACTTAAAACTATTTTAACATTTCTAATACTTAAGCAATCGAGATGTGTTATTAAATGTCAATCTTGATCTATGAATATAAAATAATTAATTAAATAATTAAAAATAAGTTTAAGAAAATTAATTTATTTAATCATATATAATATTTAAGATTGTAATTTATATCTATTTCTAACATATTTATAAATTTAATGAGTCATGTAAAGGATAATTAAAAAGATAATTTAACAAAGTTGGATTTAATTGTAAAGTTCAAAAGATTTTAAAGTCGAATGTAAAATATATAATAAATGAGGATTAATATTAGATATTATATCTTATTATAACCTATTAATTATACTTTAAATTATAATTTAATTAAAAATAAATATATTTCAATTAAATTAGTAAAGAATCTCAATCAATTATAAATAATTGTATTCATTACAAAACTTATCACTCTTGTCATGTTACTAATCTATTTTAAAATTCAAATACAATATGATTTACTTTTTAACCTTTATTGTATTTGAATTAACTATATTATAAAAACTAAATAATCTAACTTTATAAAAAATGAAAAATTTTTATTTATTCTATGCCATAATTAACTACATTCAAAATTTTCATCATAATTGAAGTAATATTTTTTTTCAACGTATTTTGTACATAAGGCTCTCTATTTTGTGAGAGTCGGAACAAGTTCATTAATATACACAATTTTCTTTAAAATGACGTGGCAAAACACTACGCCTGCATATACATTGACCATTACTTATGGTCTTTTTATTTAATCGAAAGACATTGCTTCTGAAAAACTGACGCATGGCATTAATGTCACTGCAGCTGACGAGGACCGTTTGGTCATTTGGTAAGAGTGTAGGAGAAGAGAAGAGAAGAGAAGAGAAGTGAAGCTGGGCAAGCAGTTAGTGGGTATCTCTCCCTTTCTTCTCGAATAAAAAATTATGCCCCACGAGGAAGAGGCAATGAAAAACTAACCTGTCTATTTTGGAAGGTCAAGATTAAGAGAGATTCAAATCAAAACCAATTTATACTCTTTAATCCTTAGGAGTGTGAATAATTCATTATTTCCTGGATAATATCCATGAATAACTGCATGAGTATGACCACCCAACCAGGCCCTTGTGAGTAAAGACCCTCTTGACACTAACATGTTGACTTGTCAAAATCAGTCTTAAAATAACCAAGAACAAGGCTCAATCAAAATAAATAGGAATATATATATATAGGACAAGGAATTTCAATGCCAACCTCTTTGCAATGTCTTGAGCAGCTCACTCTCATCCAGCCTGTCAACTCTCACTAGCGCCTTAACATATTCTGCAAGTGCTGAAGGATTAGAATGAAGAGATGGTTGATTTTCAAACATTCTTATCACTGCTTCAGGATCATTTCGATGGTAAAGCTCCTTCAAATGTGCAACTTCACTGGCTTCATCAGCATCACGCACTTTGCGAGCTAAGTTACCAACGTAGCTCGAATAAAAACTCCTTTCAGTATTAAAAAGCTTATACCCTGCAAAATCATTAAAAAGGAAAAAAAAGTTCTAAGTTCAGAGATATGGAAAAGAAACCTCCAGTCTTTGGCATCTATCCCGTACCCATAATCACTAGATTAAAACACTTATTCTCAACAAAGTTAGGTTTCCCAACTGAAGATGCAAATGCCAATTGAGTGGTAAAAAACTAGTCCTATAAGATTAGCAACAGAAGGGATAGGAAGGATAAATCAGTTGCGATTAATGATACAAATGTCAACGGGGTGGAAAAAAAGAAATTAGTCCCATAACATAACAACACAAATGGAAGAGGGGGGACGAGAAGTTCAGTTGCCACTGATAACATATCTACACCATTTGTGAAACAATTAACTGGAAAGTATACGACTGTTACAAAGTATACAGAGAATTCTGATGTGCTTTACATTAGTTGTGAAGGAATGAAGACTAAGCAGCAGTTACTCTTTCCAAGAATGATTTAAAGGAAAATTTGAAGAGAGTTAACCATGCAAAGAACTACAGGCTGAAGGTTGCTTATCACAGTAATTAGTACCATCATATATCAAAGAATCAAAATATCAATGAAGCAAACACGAGAAGTTCAGTTGCCACTGATAACATACCTGCACCATTTGTGAAACAATTAACTGGAAAGTAAGTTCTGGCAAGAAAATTCTTGTTTTGAAGCAAATCCAGCTGATGCCTTGAAACCTGATGCAAGGAAAACATATAATTTATGCGAAAAAAAAAAAAGTAAAACATCACTAATTGAATCATATAAATATAAATAGGGTGATTGCACAGCATGCATATGCAGACATGAATGTTCAAATGAGAATGAGTTGGCAAACATTTAGATATAGTATACCGTTAGCTTGGGGATCTGAAAGACTAGGAATTGATGTCATGAGCACAGGATTTATGCAGACAAGAAGACACTAAGATTTTAAAATATAAATTTTCTTCCTCTGTTGTTCATGTGGGATGGATAAAGCAGATTCACATCTTGATAGAAACAAAGAGAACTATTAGTATCACACTAATAGGTTTCTACATCTTTCTTTTATTATTTATTCTAAATTTTACATTAAGATCTGAATCCTTCTAACTTACAATAGTTTCATAACGACATTTGTTTTAGTCACACAGATATGCAGCAAAAGGAGTATAAAATTCAACAATCATGATCATGATGAATTGATTTTACAAACTCCAACAAAGCTGGACAGCCTTAAGGCTACTACTCAATGTGTTCTGTAGCTCACAGAATATAGTCGACTAACAACCTATATTAGATGGGGAAGATGAAAAGAAGTAAGATGAAGGGGCTAACACTAATAAGCAGCAAGAATAGAAAAGTAACCAGTAGCAACCATAATTCAAAGGCACACTGAAGATTGACAAAACCAACCAACTTTGTTAAGAAAACTTATATGAGACGTACGAATGCACATTAGGCCTAAAACACAAAACACAATTGATGATATTTCGAAAACACGTGTCAAAGTATCTGATTTCATCGGGAAGATAGATCCACATCTGTTTGTAGATTGGACAGCAACTATGGAGAACTATTTTGATTGGTAAATGTCAGAGGAATGAAAGGTCCAATTTGCAAAGATGAAAGTAACCATAAACACTAAGGTTTGTTCAAAAATAGTTAAGGATAGGCTATTAAAAACAGGCCAGCCAGCAATTATTGAATGGGAAAAGATGAAACAACAGTTAAAAAGAAAAATACCAGCCTTCCCAATATCAAGATAACCTCCAAGATCAACTTATATCACTTTAACAAGGAATTACAACTGTTACAAAGTATACAGAGAAGTCTGATGTGCTTTATATTAGTTGTGAAGGAATGAAGACTAAGAAGCAGTTACTCTTTGCAAGAATGATTTAAAGGAAAATTTGAAGAGAGTTAACCATGCAAAGAACTAGAGGCTGAAGGTTGCTTATCACAGTATTTAGGACCATCATCTATCAAAGAATCAAAATATCAATGAGATGATTCTAGCATAAAGGAAACTCCCAAAGTTTATAAGCCAACAACAATTGACCTTCACACAGCACAAGGTAATCTATACGCTAAAGGCCAGAGCCACGGAAATAAGTGCTTTAAATGTTATTATGCAAATGACTGCCTAGTAAATGTTTACATATGGAAAACAAAGAAAAGAAGAAAGAATATTCTGGTTATGAATTCCAGAGAAGTGTGATGCTTTCTTGTCTACTTTCAAATTTTTGGGAGTGATTCCTAAAAACCGGATGTGATTCCTAGTTCCTTATGAAGTCTAGATATGATTTCTAGTAATATGAAGCTTGCAATCTTTATATAATCTATTTTGTCTTATTAGTTGGTATCAAGCCTAGATCTGCTATAGTTTATTTAAGGCTTATTTTTAGCCTAAGATCGTATTACTATTCCAATTTTCAAATTAGTGTGGAACCTGCCCTCTAGTCATGCAGCATTAATTTCATGTTATTAAAATTTGAAAAGCCCAAACTTTTGCCTTAGTTCTTCATGGTCATAGAGCACTGGTCACCAGAAACCCATATTTTAGCCCCAAACATACGACTTGAATCACAGTATCACAGTATCCAGCATATAAACACCAAATCCAATCTAACATCTTTAAAAGATATCAAGCAACAGAGAACCTCTCTCCTGACAAACAAATAAAAGAAAACTTTACTAATGGTCTCAGATAGTTGCAGAATATTGCAAATAAAAACAACCTTTTGAACGAGACCCAATACGGTTTTAGCCTCATACTAATAATTAAATTTCTTTTCTTAGCAAAAGAATAAGAATCAATTACTTATCCAAAACCCTAATTTCTCCCCCATACTGTTTTGACCTCTTACTGAAACTACCGAGCTTTCAAAAATACTCCCTAAGACAAGTATTTTGTGATAATGAGAAGAAAGTCACAACTGAATACCGAGTGCTTTCAAGTTAAGAAACCAAAAATCTTGAAAACTATTACAAGAAAACAAAAAAGAGGCAAAAGCATGGAACCCAAAGAAATTGAACTTTAGGGTTTTATATATCCCCAAATAACCAATCTTTATATCGGGCAAACAAACAAACTATACAAACAGAACGGAAACAAAGAAGGGAACGAATCATAGTGACGTAACAGATGGGTGGAGAATTGAGAAATCCGAAGGCCCAGAAAGGAGAAGAGTATGTACCTGTGTTATTAGACGCCTCCAAGCCATGGCCTGTTAAGAGTCTTCAACTCTAGCTCGTTGTTTTCCTTATCTTTATCTATACAAATTATTCACTCCCAAGGAATTCAGTGTGGTGTGCCTTCGAGGAGGAGCTTGGTTAGCGAGCAAACGTAGGAAATGTGCGTGTGAGAGGCGGACAAGTAGGCTAAGAAGAAAGGAAATGGTGGTTGGACGTGAAAGATTGGGGGCGTCAGATTAATTCTACTAATAAAAAAATAAATTATAAAATGAGGTATTAATAAAAACGACCATTTGAATTGAATTGAAGTAGTTGACTTTTAAAATGTAAAATAAAAAAGATTTAAGAGAAAAGAATAACAGAAACAACAGCTCAATATACAGTCAGTCTCTCCATCGTCATTGTTGTCTAGCACTGCTCTTCCATTATACATAAAAGTATCTTTGCATTTTCTTTAGTATTCGATTTGTTCAATTTATTGGTTCTCTATTTTGTAAATTGCCCTATCGACCCTTTCCCTTATAATTTGTTATAAGTGTTAATTTGACATCTTCAGTCTCCTCTGCGGTTGTCGCTGCCTAAGGTGTTGCCTCCTATGGTTCACCTGCTGCATGCGTTCTATTCTCTCGTGTTTCTCTTACGCTTCCTCCAAATACTGCTCCCTTTATTTGCTAAGTTGAGAGGACAAATTTTATAACAACTGTAAGATTACTTTTTTTTTATTAAACGGTTACAAATTCGAGTAATAGAAATAATCTCTTTTTAAAATATAAAGAAAATATTAGATATAATTGATGTTATTTCTTCTAACTATCGTAAAACTGAGAATTTTGTATATTGGGATTATTGTGTTGTATTGTTTTTTTCTTTTCTACATTAGGTAGTATGTGGTCTCTTTCTTCCTGCTGCCCATTTGATACAAATATAAGGTAAACCAATAATATGGTCGACGCCCTGTTATACACCAAAGGTAAAATAAATCTCTAAAGTGTAATCATACAATCTGTACTCTTAGGGTGTGCTTAGTTCACTTGGAAGAATAGTAATAAAAATTATAATGAATATAGTAAAGAATGGAATAAGATATGAAATATTGTTCTAAAAGGAGATATAAAAGTACTGTTCATCTAATCATAATATATTACCAATCATTTTTTTTCATTCCTTACTCATTTCTTTCTTCCCATATCAACTAACCAAGTCTGAGTTACCTAAATGCACCCCTCAAAATAGGATCCTAAAATGTATTTTGGGTTATGGCATTTTGCTTTTGACAGAATTCTCTTTGGAAATTTGTATATTCCTCTGTCTCCACTTGTTTGTTCGGGTATATAAAACATGTATTATAATTTAAAATCATTGAATGGCATCTCATTATCCATCCCCCAAGCCTAAATTGAACTCCATCTTCCGAATCCAATTTCGCAAGCCTAGTTACCTTAAAAGTAATCAAGATTTATAAGTCTATATCCCAATAAGCATTCTCTATCACCTTAAAAAAAAAACATAAAACAATCAATTAGAAATATAAATTTATTAAACCATTATTATAACAAAATTATTTCTGATAAATCCTACAAAAATGTTTTTCATTGAAAATGATTTATTAAAGTAAAACTTAAAGTACTGAAAAAGAATAGTAGGATTGCCTCCCAATAAGCGTTTCTTTAAACTTCTTACAAATAGATTTTTTTCTTCAAATTTTTTGGGATCTTAAAAGTTGAGTGTCTCCTCTACCTCCTCAAGGCTACTTCCCAAATATCACTTTAATCTATGACCATTTTCTATATATGAGACATCAATCATTCCATACGAGATACTTCAGCTGTTGTAAATGGACCGGACCATCATGATGTTAACTTTCTTG
>JAOQMM010000008.1:24090320-24102484 GCA_027563515.1 Erythroxylum platyclados | reverse complement strand
TTTATAACAATTCATATCCTCATAGCTCCACAAAACTAGGTGGCATATTAGGCATATGAAATAGCTATGGTGATGGGGTAGAGATATATTTTTGGAGGGATCTTTGGGTTAGTGATTTTCCTCTAGGCACATCATTGACTACTACTAAATTGGGGGCCTTGACTACGTTGAAAATGGTAGATGTGATTTCAGAGGCTAAGACGTGGGATCTCTCTATTGTGGAGCATTTGCTCCCTTTCGCGGCTATTGCACGAATTCATAGTATCCCTATTCCAAGATTTTTAGAGTCAAAGGACTCTTTGATCTGGAGAAAAAGTGCTACTAAGACTTATTCTTCTCGTTCGACATTTAAAGCTTTGCAAGACTTTGATTCGACTCTTTTGAATAGTGATTGGAGGAGATTATGGAAGATTCCATATTTATCTAAGCTGCATCACTTCTTGTGGTTGGTATTACATAGGAAACTTATGACTAATGTGTTGAGACATCATAAGTTTGGGCACAAAATGACACTTGTCCTCGGCGTGAAGGGGGAGCCAAAACTATTATGCATGTACTACATGATTGTTCCTATGCAAGAGACATTTGAATGTTTCATGGGTTTGGTGACCCAAACTTCAATATCATGAACTTGCAGGAATGAGTTAGGGGAAATCTGTCGTGCACGGCTCAACTTAGGCCTCATGGTTCGCCTTGGATGATCTTTTTTGTGAGTTTCTCATGGGTTATTTGGAAGGCAAGACTCTCCCTTATATTTCAAAATGTGATTATTCCCCTATTGGTGTAGTGCCAATAGATTCGCAAGTTGGCCATGGAAAAATTAGGCCAAACCGTAATGATGCCCATCATTTGGTCTTTTGGGAGCGTCCTACAATTGGATGGATTAAAATCAATACTGATGGGAGCTATCATGGTAATCCAAGCGAGGCTACTGCAAGGGGATTCTATGGGATCATAGAGCTATTTGCTTGTTGGTTTTTTCCTTTAAAGTGGGATGGTGTTTTATCTTTAATGCACAACTTCAAGTAATTCGACAAGGGCTTTAATTTACGTGGGATACAGGTTATCATCGAGTGGGGTTAGAGTCTGATTCACAGTTTGCTATTCATCTTATTAACTCATCTACCTCGAGTCATGACCCACTTGGAGCTCTGATTGAGGATTGTCGGGTTCTGATTAAACGCAATTGGGAGTGTCGTAATAGACATATCTATCGTGAGGCAAATTTTTGTGCAAACTTCTTGGCCAAATAGGGGTTCAACAGGAATCTTAGATGTTCAATATGAGATTCTCGTCCTGTGGAGCTATCTGCCCTTCTTGAGGTGGACTTAATTGGGGTTGGATTTAGTCAATAGCTTGTTTATTTCTTTTCCATTGTATCAAGAAAAAACTACAAGGAAAAAAAAAAACTTGACAACACACTCCAGATGAGAAAATGATTATTCAAATAACATGAAAATAATTGCTTGATGCCATCCTTACATGCTTGTTTAGTAGATGATACAAAAATAATAACTAATGATATATGACAATGCCATAATATATAAAAATTGCTGATGGCCTCGGGTTTAAATTCAAAATTCAAGAAGTAGAATATATTATGAACGTATTTAAAGTGTTCTATTTTGTAATTATTTCAAAATTAGTGTTGTAGTAGTTTGTATATAAAGAATGACTCTATCGTTAACCTAAAACCTTGCTATCAAGCCATAGATTCTTTCTTATATAAATCATTTTTATCTTGTAGCTATTTCTTATCACAAAAATCCAACTAATTTAACGGTCAACGAAAAGTTGAGGCTGTCAAAAATCTCTGCATCCTCTTCTCTTCTGTGTCCTTAACTTTACTCCTGAATTCAAGCATTCTGTTTTTGACGTTCTGAAGAGTAATGGTATCCAAAATCACCCATTTCATTGTCCCATGTTCCTTCCGGAAGTTCAAGCCAATTTCCTGTGCTTTCTCCAATTTTTGGGCCATCATCAACGCAGCAACAGAAAGGAAAACAATCAGAGACTGTTGATGGTCATAGACATTTAGAACTTCACACACAAATAGCCTTGTCTCACATCCCTTTTTGCTCCTGATTTCTTCTTGTCTCTTTTTTTCCCCCTCTTAATTCCTAATTTTATTATATTATGGGAAGGAAATTTCCGTTGGCTCATAATCATCTACCAATATCAGTCGAGCCAGCATTGTCGTTGTCTTTCCTCCTAGCAGGAATGGTCGCAGCCATCACCATATCAACAATTCTATGCAGTGTTCGATTCAGAAAAAAATCAGATCCAGACCCATCAAAGTCTCTATCGTCAGATAGAAGAGTTGAAAACTGTGATCCAAGTAGTGAAAACCTCCAATCTGCGGAAACAGCCGGCCGACAAGCGTCATCAGATCAGTCAGGAGACAGAAAGGAGAATGATAGCGAAGAATCACAAGCAAAGGACTTGCCATTACCACCAGCTAGGCAATTAGGAGGAACATATTCCTGCAAGAAAGTCATGACAAATTCTACATCTATGCGAAACCTGACAAAAGATGTGAGCGTAAAGATACAAAGGAGCATGTCAATGGCAATGAAACGTGACAAAGAGGATAAGCTGATGAATCATAAAACTAAGTTAGGGAAACATAAAAATGACGATTCTGTATGGATGAAGACGATTATATTAGGAGAGAAGTGTAAGGTTCCTGATGAAGAAGAAGCTATAATTTATGAAAGCAAAGGAAAGAAAGTTCAAGCATTCCATCCAAGAACTCCGAGTACCATATCCTTATCTAGGCAGAATTCTTCCATTGACTTCACTGCAATTCCTCCTTCTGATAGAGATAAAGGAATTCTTGTAAGAAAAGAGGAAGAAGCGTTCTCTTGATCCTCGTTAATGGATCACCATACTGTCTTCTTCTTCTTCCTTTTTTTTTTTTCATTTTTGGGTTTAGTTATACATCTGAGTTTTTAATTTGCTTACACAAATAAAATCAAAACTTGATTTTTGAATAGCAGAGAATGAGAAAATAATTAATTTAACGTATACCTTGCTTACTACGTAGGTTTCCTCGTGCCTTCCCCCCAAGCCTTGTTCTTGTACTAGAAATACTTATGAACAGAAGAAATAAACACCAGCAGTAGTGTATCTATTATTCAGAAAGAGAATAAACCCCAAACTTGCACACGATTGAAGTTCCCCCTTTTTCTGTATGGATAATCATAAAATTAAACTCGAAATACAAATAGGAATGACATAATTATATATGAGAAATACCTCTTTCGTGAGGATAATACTATAAAATAAAATATATCCGTTCATTATCACTGTGCTTTTTGCATGATCAAAATTTTGGAGATTTTAGTAGATGATGTTGCATTAGGTTCTAGAGCTAGGGCCAAATATCCTTTTGGGCTGGAATTTTAGTTGTTTGTACTTCAACCACCATGGTTGATCCTTTGAACCAACCATCATTCCTTCTCTCAGTCACCCTGCACTTTCTCAATTTTCCTTACCTTGGCTCCCTCTTATTCGCTTGCTCTTGTTGCTGTCATCTTCATTTTTCCCGCTCATCTACTCCCTCAGTCATTACCGTATCATCTACCACAGTGCATGCTTTTCAGGCAATACCTTTCCTCACTTCCTTATTCACCTCCCTTCTCCTTACTTGTTGCATATCTACTTTTGTCCAATATACTTCTGCTTTATCCATCAGTTCTTACCGTTGCCCTATGGATGCTAAAACTTTCTCATCCTTAAACTCAAACTCTTCTCCCTACAACCATGTCCTTCCTCCAAGATGCATCCAACTCTCCTCAGCATGCTAATAACCTTGAGTACCCCATCAGGAAATCTTGGGTTTAGGTTATAGGAGACTTTAGACCTGAAATGAAGCTAAACTATTGCCCTTGTAAATCCTCTGAACATAAAATTGTTTCTCCTCCTTTGAACATCGTTAAAGGAGGAGCTAACAGATGGAAAGCCACTTTCTTTGGGTTTTTCCTTGATAAAAACATAGCATTCCTATGATGAAACAATAGGCTCTTAATAAATGGAAATAACATAGATTACAGGATATATTGGTCAAAAATAAGGAATTTTTTATCTTCAAATTCTCCTTCCATAAGGATGCAAAGAAAATCTTACAGGCTAGACCATGGTAACAAACCACTTTTGCTCCAAGTATGCCACCTTGGATTGAAGATGGAGGAGATTAAACATGAACACATTCCAATATGGAGCTACATCCATAATGTGCCACTTGAGTATTGGACCATATGGTCTCAGCCATTTAGTAAGCTTCATTGAAAAGCCTATTTACATGGACCAAGTGACTGTTGAAGTTAAGAGAATAAATTTTACTAGAATATGCATTTTTGTCACCTCCATGGATAATTTACCTAATGTTATTTCAATTATTCAATGTGGTGAAAACTTGGAACCAGTTAAAGATCATTTAAGAGTATCTTATGCATGGAAACCACAACCTGTTTGTAAAAAGATATGGAAACCTACTGGGAGGACTTTCAAAATAGGTGAATATTAGGAGATCATGGAGTTGATCATATCAACTAATTCCACTCAGATGCCAATTTTTGGTAATTCAAGTGAAGAAAGTAATAACACCCTAAATGTGGAAGATTTAGTCAATGAGTCTAATAGCAACATAATCACTAATATACCACGCAATGCCAAAAACATTCAAGTTGACACACAAACTACCCTAATCCTTTCTGAAGAGAGAATAGATCAATTTGATCATAATAACACCCTTGCTAGACCTCTAAACAAGATTGTTGAAGATTTGGATAAAGATACTAGGAGGAGATCATATCAAACAGGAAAAAGAACGCTTCGATAAGATGTTATTTTGTTATATTAATTGGAATTATCTATTTAGTTTTAGCTATATTTTGGTGATTAAATAGGAAAATTAATATTTGCTTTATTTTAGGAGATGACAAGTAGAGATTGCATCAAAGTGGAGCATTATTGGTTAAAATAAGGAATTTTGGAAAAAGTGGACAGATTATTACAGTGGATAAGGCAAGATCACGCCAAATGTCAGATTCACTTAAAATGTTTAAATTCAATTAGGAAACTTCTTTCCAACCCTATTATATAGGGATTTGGATTTGTTTAAGATAGAGATTTTTGCAAGATAGAAAGAGGCTAGGTTTTCAATAAAAAAGAAGACAAAAAATGTTTATCACCTTTTTTAGCATCCCCTTTTTTTTCTTTTTATTTTTCTCTCAATCTTTCATCTTTTCTTTTATTTTTGGTGTTAAAACTAAAGTCATATTTGGCTAAATTCAAATATTCTAATTCAGAAGGATTCAAAACTCTAGTTGTAACCTAGTGAGGTTTTGTTTTTAAACTTATATTCATGTTTTAATTCAAGTATTTCTTGCTTTGTGTTCTTATATTTCATAAATAATTAATATTGATTGATCTAACAAATTAATTTAATGTTGGTTATTCTATTGTCAAAAAGGATTGGTATAAGTAGCAAATAGGTTATTTATGAATTTGCATATTCATCTTATGATAAATAAGAAAACTATGTTAAATAGTTGTAGCTATCTCAATTATTTAATTTAGGGTCTAGTATTTTTCACTAAGCTTATTACTATCATTTAACTTATATGGATTGTTATCATACCCAATCAATTAATGGTTAGTTTTGATTTGAATGTTGGATTTAAATCAATTAATTTAGGAAAGTTTGAAACTTATTGTGGCTATCCTAATATGTTTTGAACTACTGCTTGAATTATGAAAATTATTCTTTTTAGACCAATGATCAATCTTATAATTAGATGAGATCTTTCTTTTGAATCGGAGATAAGTAATCTTGAATTTCTCACTTTTATATTTAGTTGATTTATTTAGATTCCTTGTTAAATTTAGTTTATTAGTTAATTAATCATAAAACCCCTCTTTGTTTTGTTAATTTAATTCAAGAAACAAGTTTTTAGTTATCTTGGGATTTGACATGATTTTACGACTATTATAAGAGTTTAAAGAATCAGAATTAATTTCGAGGGCTCCAACAACTTGATCAAACTCCACCTGTGGAGTTAATCTCATGAAGATTTTAGAATGGAACATTAGAGGAGCCAATGCTCCTCATAAAAAAGTTTTAATGAAAAATATGATTGCCTCAAAATAAAGTTATGATTGTTGGAATTTTGGAATCTCGCATAAACCAAGAGAATTTTAATCTTCAAAAAGTCCTTCCTACTTAGTGGAGAGAGATCACAAACTATAGTCACCATCCTAATGGCAGAATTATAGTCTTTATGACTCTTCCTGTTTGAATGTTACCTTAAGGTTTAGTTCAGAATCAGATTATTCACCTAGAGGCATCATTTAAGAACTTAGACCAATTATTGCTCATCCCATTTATATATGCTCAAAATAGTTCTTATCAAAGAGCCTTCTTCCAGAATACATAAAAGATTTAGCTACTAACACTTTAGTTCCTTGGCTCCTTATTGGAGACTATAACTCAATCCTTAAAGCTGAAGAAGCAGAAGGTCTCAAATCCACAGGAAGTCTATGTCCTAAGGTGAGGAATTGTTTAGGTGAAGCTCAAATATTTGATTTTTTCATATAGGGAATTTTTTCACCTAAAGCAATAGCCAATTTGAAGTCAAATACATTCAAAATAAATTAGATCGTACCCTTCCAACCATACTTATGGAAGTTCTGCACTAATCAAATTATAAGGCATTGTATGCTAGAGAATGAACAACATTCTATCTTAACTTTATCACAATTATACATGTAGTGGTCATTTTGGTCTCAAACAAACTGTTAGAAAAGTTTTGGATAATGGATTGTATTGGGAGACTTTATTTGCATATACTTATGAGTTTTGTAAAAGTTATGACAAATGCCAAAAGAGAGGTACATTATCTTATAGAAATGAAATGCCTCAAACCCCAATTCTTATAATTGAGATATTTGATGTATGAGGTATTGATTTGATGGGCCACTTTCCTTCATCTTATGGTTTTTCTTATATACGTTTCTCTGTTAATTATGTTTCAAAGTTGATAATAGCAAAAGTCACCAAAACTGATGATTTTGCAGCTATTGTAGGATTTATAAAGTCAAATATTTTTAATATATTTGGAGTACCACGAGCTATTAATAGTGATCATGGAAGCCATTTTTGCTACAAACTAGTGGCAATATTGTTTAAAAAATATTTAATGCATCATCGAAATAGCTACCACATACTATCCATAAACGAATAGACAAGCAAAAGTATTGAATAAAGAGGTGAAATCTATTTTAGAAAATACTATAAATCCTAGTTGAAAGGATTGGAATTTATAAGTAAGCTTTAAAAGAAAAATCCATAGGTTGGAATTTATAAGTAATTTTAAAAATGTCATTGAGTGATTTTGGGGTGTAATATAGGTTCTTTTCACCTGATCCAATGGATACAAAAGCCTATAGAAACTCTGGAACAAAATTTCCTATTAAACAAATTGCCTATATCCGTAGTGAATTTTGGAGTTCTATATCAAGGAGTACACTTGAGTATTATCGTATTAGGACTAAAAATACCCACATCATGTTTCTTGTCATTAAGTTCTTACATAAGGCAATAGCTTATATGATCTTAGGTGGAAAGGAGAGTGCTAGCATGGTTATTCTTAAGGATTTATTCTATCTTTAGAGCATAGTGGGGTGAAGACCCTATAACCAGAGTTATTGTTTTACCTTATATTTGGAGCAAATTGGCAATAAGAAGAAGGAAACTATTTGTCGCATGTCATACTTGACTAGATTAGCAAAGAAGCAATATTATGAAGTTTTTTGGTGTTTGAGAATTATTGGTTTAAGAGTTAAAGCACCTTCCACATAATGTAAACTCAACCAAATTTTCATGGTAAAAGCTTTCGCTTCATTACTCCTATGGACGTAAACAAAGTCAAACTACATAAAATCTATGTGTTACTTTCTCTACTTTATTTCTGTCTTACTAAATTTACTTATTTATTTCTATGTCCTACTAAATTTACTTATTTCTCTAAACTAATTATTTTCATTGCTAAACCCTCCTTTATTCATAATAAATCTTATAATTGTATACTTGGTTAAGGACTTCAGGTATATATTTTTTAAATTTCTTTCTCTAAATTAAATAAGATGGTGATTCAATTGTCATTGAATTCTTCTACCTCTTATTCATTACTTCCTTATTTCCATTTGAAGCTATGTCTTCGACAATCTCTATAAAGAGTTATGACGTAACGTGTATCTTATGAGTGTTTTTATCTTTTATGCCCATAAACGTTAGAGGATAAACCCTTTATCTCATTTATGCTTTCTTCATTCACAAAATTCCAAAAGTTTTAATTCGTCAGAACATTAAGTTTTTCAAGTGGTAAGGAAAAGCTTTTACTAATCAATAACCTTACTTAAATAAGGAATATGAACAAAAATAGTAATTTAAAGACAAGAATTAGCTACCTCTTGATGTAGATTATAGAATCTATGTTTAACATGTGTAATTAACATATAACATTGATTTAAAAAAATTACAAAAAATAGACAGAACTAGAAAAGGGATGAAAAAAGTGTCAGACAAGTAGCAAAGAAATTGGAACTAACAATATTCCATGAAAAATTCCTTAATTATAAAAGCATACTGAAAATTAATTATAGGTATACTCAAGAACTTTCCATTATGTTTGATATAAAACAAACACACGCAAGAGGGGGGTGAATTGTGTGTGACTAAATAATTTTTAAAATTTCTCGCAAAGATTCGTTCTTAAAACGAAACAGCAGGAGCCTACTAGTCAGTTAATAAATAAATAGAAGGACCGTGTCACAAAGGTAATATTTTTAAAGCTAAAGGACCTGACAAAAATATAAGTCTGATTTAATAAAAACTGAAGGCGCTTGCTAAAATATTTTTTTAACAGATGTGAAAGGAGCGCACACAATTATAATGCGAAATTAAAAGATAAAGAGAGGGAGAAAGAGAGAGAGGAACGAAGTCGATTTATACTGATTTGGATTACAATCTAAGCCTACGTCCAGTCCCCAAGTATCCAACTTGAGTGTTTCACTGATAATCCTGAGTAGTACTTTGACGAGCCTCTCCAAGCTCAAACAAGTAGTATTATACTAGCCTCTCTAAGCTAACACGAGTAGTACTGTACTAGCCTCTCCAAGCTAATACGAGTAATATTGTTCTAGCCTCTCTAAGCTAACACGAGTAGTATTATCCTCACCTCTCCAAGCTAACAAAAATAATGAAAGATGCTCAAACAGTGAGCTTCAGTAACTTCTCTCTCAACAAAGTTTAATCTAAAAATGCTCAAGAGAGTTTCACAAAAAGATATATCGCGTTGAAGGACAAATTTTTTAAAAATCACAAAATGATCCCAATGTGTGCTTGTATGCTCTATTTTCGTTCTCAGTCACTTCTCTCTTCTTCACTGTGCTTGTTCTTCTTTAAATAATCTTTTGTAAAAAGATATCAATTGCTTCTCTTTCTTCACTGTGCTTGTTCTTCTTTAAATAATCTTTTGTAAAAAGATATCAATTGCTTCTCTTTCTTCTGGATCGATTTGAAGATTTGATAATAACGTTAACTTGCCAAAAATTTTTTAGCCTTTTTGATCGAGTAGATAACGTTCCTTTTGAATGAAAAAGTTTATAAGGAATATTCATAATGGAAGGATCCTGCAAGCATGAAAAGATTGTCTCATTATAACATATATTTCTTTTTAAGAAAGTTACCGTTATTATTTCGAAGGAAATGAATCTTAGTTTGACAAAGCATATTATTATTTCTTTTTGAGTTGATCAATCTTGTTTCAAGAAATAAGGAAAATAGACTTATTTGAATTTTCAAGAACTATAAATTCATCATCAAAATCGTAAAAGAATCCTTGAGCTAGCAATGTTACCCTATCCTATGGAAGACAGATAGGATTTATGTTTTGGTGGTATTGAGCTTGATCATATGCATAGTGTTAAGAAACTCTTCATAAGCCATCCTTAATGCCATCAAGCTCTCTCTATACTGATTTTCATCATTCATCTCTTTCATTACTCTATAATAACAAAAAAATATTTAGATAGTATATATATATATAGACATATAGTGTATAAAGAGAAAAAGAGAAGTCCAATAAATCTCTTTAAACAATTATTACTAATTAAAGATGTGTGGGATTAATATATTGATCTCTCTCCTCTTCTATTTGTCCTTCTTTCCTCTTATAGGTTGTTTTCTAGCTTTTAACTTTAGCCTTTCAAATTTATGTTACCATTTATGGTAACTCTTCAAAGAAGTAACTCTAATGCCTAGAATTTCCTTCTATAGGAGCCAACTGCTTTGGTAATCCCTCCACCATGATTCCCTCTTTAGCCTTAGCTATCACTCAACAAACTTAAAGCCTTGCTCCCTCCCCACCTCCCAACTTTGGTGATCAACTCAACTCCATTCCTCCTCCTTCAAAGTTTTTCCCCTCTTTGCAAGCATTTTATATATCTTAATTTCCCTCGCTTAACATATAATGCTCCTAATTCCTCCCTAAGTTGTTTTTTAGGTTCTAATGCTTCAAAAGGCCTATATCCCCTTAGTTTTGGGGGCATTATTGCTACCTCCAATCGATCCTGGAAACATGTGATAGGAGATTTAACAGGAACATTAGCATTAACAACTCTTAAGAATTCTTCTCCAGATGTAACCTTCTTACTAAACTAAGTAAAACCAATATTTTCCTTACTCCTAAAACCCCCTAAACCCTTTTTCCCTAATTGATTATAGACCAATCTCTTATTGTAATGTTTTTTGCAAGTTTTTTTACAAGTTATAGCTAAGCTCCTAGCCTCCCGTTTAAAGCCTATTCTTGAAGACATCATTAACCCCTATCAAGGACCTTTTATTAGTGGAATATCTATTGGTGATAACATTCTAATTGCACAGGAATTCTTTAAAACTTACCATAACAACCTGAGAATTAAGCAATGTACTCTTAAAGTTGATTTGAATATAACTTTTGACTCTATTAGTTGGCCTTCTCTTTTTGTTTCATTGGAATCCTGGGGTTCCCTGCCAAATTCATTTCATGGATCTCACAATATGTATTAACAGTTTCCTATAATAACCTTATTTTAAGCTCTTCGAAGTAAGAAAGGATATGAGATAAATGGATCCCTATCTTTATATCTCTCCACTCTTTGCATTGAAATCTATACAAAAATTATAGAGCTTAATAGAATTGTAGAAGATCTGTTCAATTTTACTGTAAGTATGAAAAACTGAAGATGATAAGCTTATCGTTTGTAGAAGACATGCTTTCAGTATATGAAGCTACTTATGAATCCATTTGGTTCCTCACTAATTCTTTAAACGAGTTTAAGATCTATCTATACTTTGTAAGAACCTAGTAAAAAGTAGCTTCCTCGTCTTTAAGATGTGAAAATATGATCGAGTTTATTAGCTGCTCAACAGATTTTAAGCATGAGACTCCTCCTTCTAAATAATTGGGGACTCTTATAACCACCAAAAGACTTGTCTTTAGGGAGTGTTAGCCTCTAATTGAAGCCTTATAGAAGAAGTTGGGAAATTCGTGCAATAAGTCTCCATCTCTAGCTATTCTTAAAAAAAGGGGTCTCCATCTCTAGCTGGTCGATTACAATTAATCAACTCATCTCTCAAAAGTCTTCATATATTTACTAGACCTCGCATCCATCACTGATTATTTATATAATTAAGACCATTGAGAGATTGATGCAAATTTTCCTTTAGTCTAGAAAAGAAAACAATTCATCAGGTGCCAAGTTTAAGTGGTCAGATGTTTGCAAATCAAAGAAATAAGAGAGCCTAGGTGTTAGTTTGTGCCCTTGCAGCCAATCATTTGGATGAAATTTGATGTACGACATTATTATTTATTAACGAAAAGGCCTTCTTTATCTAAGTTAATTACATTTGATTTTTCATACTAAAGATAAAATCCCTGGAATAATTACTGTGTAATTGAAATTATGATGAAATAATAATTGTGAGATTCAATTTACATTTAGTATTGTTCCTAAATGTTCCTAGTTGCAGTTTCATCAAATGGGATATTGTTGAAACGATAAAGCTAGCACACATTATGTTTCTTTCTTATGAAGAAAGTAATTGATCTCATAAATTA
>JAOQMM010000008.1:24027947-24049168 GCA_027563515.1 Erythroxylum platyclados | reverse complement strand
GGCATGAGAAAAGACAAATTTTATATTACAGGATGGGTTTTTATTTAAAGGAAATCAACTATATATTCCAGATTGTAGCCTACGGTTGAAGATTATTCAAAAGCTGCACAATGAGGGGCATGTTGGTTGTGATTGCACTCTACAGCAAGTCCAAGCCTCCTACTTCTGGCCCACAATTCTTAAAGAGGTAGAGAAGTATGTCCAGTGTTGTCAAGTGTGCCAAGTCTCGAAAGGGGTGGCAACCAATGTAGGGTTATATAGACCATTACCCATTCCAACACAATCGTGGGTCGATATTAGTATGGATTTTGTGCTGGGATTATCTCGTACACAACGGGGTAATGATTCCATCTTCGTCATGGTTGATCAGTTTTCCAAGATGGTTCACTTCATCCCCTATAAGAAGACAACTGATGTTGTTAGTGTCACGCAATTGTTTTTTTGAGATGTCTACCGTATGTATGGGCTACCAGAATCTATTGTTTCAGACAGAGACACCAGGTTCCTTAGTCATTTTTGGCGTAGCTTATGGAAAATGGTCAATAAACAGCTCAACTTTAGTTGTGCCTATCACCCTCAAATAGATGGGCAGACTGAAGTTGTCAACAGATCCTTGGGCAATTTGCTGCTATGTCTACTGGGTGATCATGTGAAGAGATGGGATCAGAAGTTATGTCAAGCAGAGTTCGCTCATAACCATGCTATCAATAAAAGTACCAGTTTCAGCCCATTCCAAGTGGTGTATTCTGTTGTGCCTCGGAGTCCCTTAGACTTACTGCCTATGCCATAGCGGACGCAAATTCATGGCAGAACAGAGAATTTTGTGGGTTCACTATAGGAGGTTCATAAGAAAGTCACTGAGAAACTTCAACAAGCGGCTTCCAAGTACAAACAAGCTGCTGATCAGCAATGAAGACACGTGGAATTTGATGTTGGTGACTACGTTTGGTTTGTCCTCACTTGTGATCGATTTTTTGCAGAAGACTATGACAAGTTGTCAGCTAGGAAATTGGGCCTTTGGAGATTGTGGAGAAAATCAACCCCAACGCATATCATCTTAAGTTGCCTAGTCACATTCGGACTTCGGATGTATTCAATGTCAAACATCTAACGCCCTTTCATGGTAACTCTTCTGATGATGACCAAGTAGCCAATTCGAGGGCAAATTTTCTTGTTCCTGGGGAGAATGATGTGGATCGGAAAGCATTACAATATTTGGAGCAATGGGATAAAAATTGCACTTTATGACAGTTTCATAATTATGGGGGCCAATTCGAGAGTTTTTAGGAATATTTTGGATTTTTGGCATAATTGGGGTTTTCTTTGTATCTTTGAGATTTCTACCTATATAAAGGCATCGTAGTTAAAAGTCAAGACGTTTTTTTTATTAATGAAATAAGAATTCCTTTTCTCACAATTCTCTTTTCTTTTCGACATTTTTCTGCGAATCAACGAAATTGAAAAAGTCCTATATTCCTGGCAATCATGAGCGATTCAACAGGTCTATAGAAAGCTTTCGCTACGTCAGTTTGTAAGCTCAAAAATAAAGACAATCAATTGCAATAAGCACAAATTTGGGGTGACAAACATAGTCACCCCCGTAACTACTCCTTTGCACTCACTTTGAGTTTGACACGTGCAGGTTTTGATGGTGTAACAACCCTACAACCCTAAACCTAGACTCGTGCTATAAATAGAAACATTTTTGGAGAAAAAAGGAGGTTGAACTGAGAGTTGGAGAGTCGACTGGGACAAAAATAGATAGAGAGAAAGAAGGCGAGGTAGCAGAGAAGAGCTTCGACTGAGATAATAGAAGAGAGAGAACAAAGAAAGGAAGCAGAGGTGCAAGTAGCCTGAGCAGTCGATCATCTGGGTGAGAATCAAGCAGAAGCAGAAGGGGAGAGCCAATGCAGAAAACTTGAGATTGGCAGGAGATCCCCGCAATTCTCTCATCTGAACACTTGTTTGCTCATTATGTTTATTATTTCTTTGTTGTTTTACTAAACGTACTCCTCTATTAGTTGATATACTCATACTCTGTTAGCTTTTGATAGTTCATTTTAGTTATTCACTTGGTTTATTGCTTTAATACTTCTCTTATACTGAAAGATGAGATTGAAGTATATAAAGATGACGAATCTTGTTTATTCCATAATGGGTTGATCTCTTTTTCATAAGGATTAATGTAGTTATTTTTGTCAGATATGCATGATTAAGGGACTATGTTGTTGTCTTATATTTGCCATAGTTTCTGAATTGAATGGATGTAAAAGCATGACCAAACTTTGTATCATTTTGTATTAATGAAGGATCGAGAGAAGAAGTTTAATATGGAACGAGAAACTATAGACGCTTAGGTTGAGAATTAGAAATATATTAACTTAAGTGGTGATTATCAGTCGGGTTTCCTTAATTAATTGAATGATAAACTTGTCAAATACAAAAGTTAGATAAGTTTTTTATTTGAATTGATTTTAGAACCCAATTGGTAATTTTAGTAAGACAATTATCCAATCATTTCCCCTTAGTCATGCATAGGAGATTAAATTAGTGAAATTAATTCTCAAGAGTTTCCACATCGATTAATCAACCCATTTTTGCTCACAGTTAAATCAGTTTACTTTTTAGTTTAATTTTTTAATTTTATTTAAAGCCTTCACTCAACAAATCGAGATAGAATGTTTAGGATTGCATCTGTTTTTATTTTTGTTCAAGATTAATTTAAGTGAACCAATTTCACCTTCATGGGAGACAACCTTAGGTAATAAACTACAACTACCTCGTAGACTTACTAGTAGGATAGCTTAGGTATTTTAAGAACTTATTTTGGCATAACAATAGAGTGCTTACTCCACCAATTGATTTGCTTAAGGCAGTAGCTAATACCTGGTCTACTGCATTGGTTGGCTTTCTCTAGAACAAGAGGCCAGCCTTCTCAATAGCTCATGCTTTTGCTTTGGCCAGGTGGGTAAGAAAGCTATGAATAAAACTATGTTAATGGAACATGGTTCATTCTTATTCAAGTTCTCTACAAAAACTTGTTTAAGTGAAATAATCGAACTTGGTCCTTAGAATATAGAGGGCCAGTCAATGTCAATACAGAAATGGAAACCAGGTGTTGAATGTGATAGAGGCAACAATAAGACTTTTCCCATTTGGGCTAATTTCTATAATATGCCCTTGGAGTTTTAGACTATGGAAGGATTAAGCTACCTTGCTAGCTCACTTGGGAAACCAATTTGTATGGATTCTCAGACAGCTAATATGGAGAGGATATGTTTTGTGAAAATATGAATAGAAATTAAGAGAAATGTAGAGTTGACAGACAAATTACCAGTTTTGAAACTTAGAGAAGATGGTAAGTTGAAAAGAGTTGAAATCCCCATTACTTATCCATAAAAACCAAGTATGATTAACAGGCAATGGAAACTAACTAGAAGGATCTTCAAAATAGGATGGCACGAGGAATTGGTTGGGTTGACCTCACAAAGATCTCATGAGTTGGGTTGACTTCAGGCAAATTATGATACAGTCTCCTCCTCTACCCTATTTATCACATCATGTACCTCAAACTCTTGGTATCTCGATTCAGCCTGTTGTAATCATATGACATTTGATTCTTCTATTCTTGAATCTTTAACCACACTATCTATTCCATACGTTGTTCACATTGCCGATAATTCTACTATGCATGTACAACATATAAGTACTATTCACACATCCATATTGCAGTTACCTAAAGCCTTATTCCTAAACTCTCATTAAACTTTATTTCTGTTGGATAATTATGTGAGCTTCGTGTTAACTTATCCTTTTCGATTCGTGGTTGTATTATGCAAGATCCATAGATAGGCAAAATCCTTGGGAAAGTGCATAAGGTTAGACGGCTATTTGAGCTCACTTCACTAAATCTTCCTTCAAAGCTTGTTGTCGGTGCTATCACTTCTCATATATGGCACTCTTGATTTGGTCATCTTTCTACCTCTATATTACGGACTTTAATTTCTAGCAGTAACATAGGTTATGTTAAGATTGAACATTTTGATTGTGTTGCTTGTCATCTTTCTAAACATCATGCTTTACCATTTTCTATCAATGATTCTATCTTTTTAGCACCTTTCGATATAATTCATTATGATATTTGGGTCCTGCACCTCATGAAACTATGGCTGGTATGAAATATTATGTGATCTTTGATGATGAGTTTTCTCACTATACATGGATTTATCTGATGCGCCATAAATCTGAAGTATTTTCCATTTACTCTCACTTTGTCAATATGATTCACACTCGGTTCTCTTGCAAGATTAAAGTATTTTAGACTGATAACACAATGGAATACATGGGACCATCATTCAAAGATCCTGTCCAAACACATCTCAACAAAATGGTCTGGCTGAACGCAAACATAGACATATTCTCTTACCATAGGTAATATCTCTCCTTATAAGCGCTTATTCAATCATGCTCCTGATTATCAGTCTCTTAAATTTTTTAGATGTGTGTGCTTTGTTCTATTGCAACCTCATGAGCACACCAAACTTGAACCTAGAGTGGGATAGAACACAAAGGATATAGATGTTGGGATCCACTATCTCAAAGAGTTCGAATCTCTCGACATGTCACCTTTTGGGAACATAAAATGTTCTCCACAATATCAAAATTTCGAGTCAGTGAACCAACACAATTTTTTTTTTTTGATCTTACCATACCTTTGTTTCCTGATATTTCTTCTACAAGTCCGTCTTACGGCTCTAACAGCTTAATACAACCGACAACTGATCCTATTGTATCTTCTCCGGCTGCAGATCTTCCATCACCAAATAACTCTTCCTCTTCTATCCATTCACTAGAATCTACTGAATCTCCACAACCCTTCCATCAATCCTCTCAAGTAAGTCAACCCTCTACTCATCTTAAAGACTTCCATGTTTATTCTACTATTGTTTCTCTATATGAACCTCCTACCTATCGTGAGGCCAGTTCTAATCCCTTATGGTAGCAAGCAATGGCAGAAGAATTATAGGCTCTCTCCAACACCAACACTTAGGAGTTAGTTTAACTGCCTTCAGATAAGTCTGTTATTGGTTGCAAATAGGTCTACAAAATCATGACTCAAGCTAATGGATTAGTTGAAAGATACAAAGCATGATTGGTTGCAAAAGGGTTTACTCAAGAATATGGATTTGACTATATGGAAACCTTTGCTCTAGTAGCTCGTCTAACTTCAGTCCGCAATCTTATTGCCGTAACAACAAGCAAACATTGGGAATTGTTACAAATGGTAGTCAAGAAGGCCTTTCTTAATTGTGATCTTCAGGAAGAAGTATACATGCAACCTCCACCTAGATATGCTCATCCACCTAATAAAGTTTGTCGTCTTTGCAAAGCCTTGTATGGCCTTAAGCAAGCTCCTAGAGCATGGTTTGCTAAATTCAGCTTCACCATCAACCATCTTGTCTTCACATCCAGCTCTTATGATGATGCCTTATTTATCCAAAAAACATATCAATGGTGCACTCTTCTCCTATATGTTGATGACATGATAATAACCGAAGATTAAACTCAGGGGATCGCCAGTCTCAAATCCTGTCTTCATCAATAATTTGAAATGAAAGATATAGGTCCCCTGAGCTATTTTGTAGGCCTTGAAATATCCTCTGATGATTCAGGTTACTAATTATCTCAAGCCAAGTATGCTACTGATCTTATCTCTCGTGCTGGTCTCACTGATACTAAGATTGCTAGCACTTCACTTGACTCCAATGATTATATCTCTGCCACTGATGGAACTTCTCTGAGTGATGGTACACTTTATCGACAGCTAGTTGGCAGTCTTATATATCTTACTGTCACTCACCCATATATCACTTATGCAGTTTACATTGTCAGTCAATTCATGTCTGTGCCTCGTGCGACTCACTTCTCTACTGTTCTTCGTATACTCCGATATATTCGAGGTACCTTGTTTCATGGACTTCACTTCATTTATTCATCTTCGTTGGATTTACATGCATACTTTGATGCTGACTGAGTTGGAGACCCAATTGATCGATGATCGACCACTGTTTATTGTTTCTTTCTTGGCACATGTCTCATCTGCATGTATTGTAAGAAGCAAACGATTGTCTCTCGCTCAAGCATTGAATTAGAATATTGAGCCCTAGATGACACTATCTCTGAACTTTTATGGTTACAATGGTTACTTTAAGACATCAGTGTCACCTTCTCTTCAGCAATTCCTCTCTTCTATGACAATCATAGTGCCATGCAAATTGCTCACAATTATGTCTTTTATGAACAAACTAAACACATCAAGATAGATTGCCATCTTGTGCGTCATCATGTGCTTCACTGAATCATACAACTTGTCCCAATCTCATCTTAAGCACAAATTGTTGATCTTTTCACCAAATCACACCTGCCTCGATGTTTTCAAGATCTTCTCTCCAAACTCAAGTTATCATCTTCACTACCACTTTGAGTTTGAGCGGGGATGTTAACGTATATTATCATATCTTCATAAATCTCTAATTAGTCAACTAATCTATTTTCTCCTATAGATCATATACATTAATGATGTGTATTATTGTGTTGATTTGTTGCTTTAATTAGAGACACCTAGAGTGTATAAATAGGAGTATGTACATCACATTTCATATACACAGAAATATAGATTACTTCTTCAATTCCTTCTTCGTTATCCATTTCTACACCCTAAAAGAAAAGTTTTATCTATTTTTTAGTTTAAAACAAGATAAACTTTAGAAGCATTGGTTTATGCTTTCTAAGGTATTAAGACTTTTTGAATTGAAGTTTTGTTTTTATGTTAAAATTTTGAATCAATTAACTACCTGGTTGTCCAAAGAAGACCAGGTGGATGATATAGAAATAAAATTTCAGGTATCAAAGTTGAGCACAATTTAATAATAATCAATTTTATTACTGAGAGGGTCATGAAGACAATTGAACTTCAACCCATTTTAACCTCTTTCCAAATATTTTGATTAATATATAATTTATTTAATTATAATTCGAAATTAGAAGGAGAAAAGGTGCAGCAGAACTTTGGTTCTTTCTTTTTCTTTTCCTGCATTACTTTTTCAGTGTAACATATGTTTCTTTTAGTCTTTAGTTTCGACAACTAGCAATGGCAATAAAACTTCCTCCTTAAGAGTTCGACAATTTAAGACTGCTGCGAAGAATCAATAACGCCAAGAACACAAAAAGATTATACGTTGGCATCACTGGTTAAAATTGATTTTGAATAGGAGAACCGAGAAGGAAGAAGGAACACGCAAAAATGATAAAAATACTAATGGCTTATAGAACTAGCTAAAATATATTGAAAGTTTGGACGAAATTGTTTCATCTCAGTAGGATTGAAACAGCATATAACTAAAACCTACATATACACCTAAGGCGAAATTTTAACAACTAAATTTGACGGATTTCTTAATATTATTTCTTTAATTAATTAGCCCACGCATTTCTTTTTGCTATATAGCAATTTCTCCCTTGACAGGTGACTTTGCTCCTGCAGTTTTGCTAGCCAGCAGCACCCCTTGTCCGTGAATAAATCTAGCGTCCTCCTCGGTGTAGACATGCGTCTCATTCAACAGTCTGAAACATCAAACATGCACGTTGACATTAATTAGAAATTTCAAGCTTGGTTGTCGTTAACTATGAGAAGTACATTCGTTAGAAATTGCTATCGCTTTTTGTCTCAAAATTTTCCCACTTTCTAGCTAATGCATGCGTGTAGAAAAGTTGATACAAAATGCTAAAAACATGAAAAATGTCATTGTTAAGTAACAAGTGAAAAGGATAGAGGACTTACGAGAGATAAACTAGTTTACTCATGGTGGTGGAGGCAATGAAAGCAGGACCAGTCAAGTAAAGCAAACCGCCCTCAATTCTTTCTTCAATCCTGCGATCTATCTCCTCAGAGTTGATAGAGAAAGGTTGGTCCGAGGCCTGGATTAATTGCCATGTGTAGGATGAACAACAGATTGCGAAACTATATAATAAATAATAATCTCTAAGTATAAATATGAAGAAAAGATTAGGTATGAAACGAGCGTAACCATGACCCATCCCCAGGTATCAGCAAAAGATGGCACATGGACAGCGTATGGTACCACATCTGCACAGAGTGAAGAGAAAACATAGTACCAATCATTTAAGTGAGACACAAATGACAGTCGAAACAACCTTGTTATTAGTTGCTTTTCTGAGACTTACACTTGAAGACCTGCTTCAGTGTGTTGCATATAGACGAGAACACCTCCTTGTGAGTAAAAGCACCCGCAGGTCCCGCCTGCACAATAAAACGATAAATGATTACTTGAAATTGAAATTTTACCATAATAAGGGGATATGGATATTCCTAATTCCCTACCTACCTGAGTAATGAAAATTCCATTGTCATCGAGTTTGGTCTTGATAACATCCTGGTAGAAGGATTTTGTGTAGAGCTTATAGCAAGGCCCTCCTTCAACTGGGTCCGCCAAATCGCCATAGATGACGTCAAATTTTTCATTCCTCTCCTGTAACTCAGCCCTTCAATAGCAATTTTAATCAGCTAACAATCATCACATGGCCTTCTACAAGAATAATTAGAGAAAAGACGGACATTAATTTATATAACATACTTACTTGGCGTCATTAATTACTAGATCAAGTTTCTCGTTAGAGAAAGCCTCTTGATTAGCAGTCAGATATCTTCGACAGAACTCCACCACTTCCTTCAATGACAGCAATAATGCATATTATATATATGAACGAGATTTCAATTTAAATTTGTGGCACCGATATTCATCATCAAGAAAAGAAAAGAAAAAAACTAACTTGGTCTATGTCACACATGACCACTTTCTTGATTGGCTTGTGTTTTAGGGCTTCTCTTGCAGAAGAACCTTCACCACCTCCCATTATGAACACATTCCGGGGGCTGCAATTAAACTCACGACTTTGTCATTTTTGTTTCTGGGAAAGTAAATATATATAGATTCCAATGACATCAATCATTCAACAGAACTGCCTGTCAATGTTTGGTTCCACCAAGATGAACGAGGAGTGACCTGATCGACTAGTTTACGTGCAGAAGAATTCTTCAGATTTGAAACTAAACGTACGTATGGTCCTACACTCAGCTCATAGTTTTAGTTTAAAGAAGTAGAGACTGAAATATGAATCTACAACCTGCATGTTTTCCTCGAATATCTGTTGCCTCTGTAGCTCTTTGTATTTCAATTTATATCAGCAAAGGATAATGTCAGTCTAGTTCTGCATAAATTCTTCTGCGGATAAACTATTGATTGACTTTCATTTTATTGTTAAGAAAAAGAAAGAACATAAATCCATCAGTGATATTTACTAAACTCCCATATATTTTGTCAAGAACGTGAATGAGTAATTCATTTAATTAACTTTTGATTTTACAACACGTTTATATTTTTGGGTTTGTTTACATATATAGATGGGAAAATAAATAATTAAAATTAATTAAAATCTCAAATATCAATTTTTAAAGTTTAAAACTATTGATGCCTTTAGTTATGTTGCATTACGAGTAATTTACAAGTTATATAAAAAAAATAAACTATGACTTAATATCATAAAAATATTACAGAATTAATTCAAAACCATGCCCTGTTGATTACACTTTTATATGTATTGTATACATGTACGTATAATAAAGGAATGATAAATATTAAGAACAGAAACAATTAGTAGGCTCTCTCACTTGGGGTGGTACAACAGAGCAGGATGAATCAAACACTCGTGATAGATAAACTCGTCCGACTCAGCGCTCTGCATCTTCCCATCAATCACCAGGACCTGTAATCCAAGTTAGTACCAACATCACATCTCTATATATGCATAATCACCACAAAACATGAGTACTCTTAATTATTGTTTGGTGTCTTACCTTACCAAAGCGCTTTGTGTCCATCAGAACTATGTCCTGGAACTCGCTTGTCCCTTTGTGGAGAACCCTATATCGTTTGTTAAACCGATCATTAATTAGACAACGAGTCTGTTTAATAGAGTAGCGTATGGTTAGAAGAAGGAACAAACCTGTTCAAAGAAAAGGACCACTTGAGGTCTTCGTCGATGGATTCTTCGTACCAGGTGGGAGGTTGAAGGAGGGTGTCCTCAGCAGGATTTTGAGTGATGAATTGAACGGCCTCGCCCATTTTCAAACAAATGTATTGTAGATGATTCCTAAACGATTTCAGTTCGCTGAGCAGTAGTAGAAGTAGGAGAAAATGAAGAAGGGAGGTGGAGTTTATATAAGCGTAGAGAAGAGAAATAGTTTTCAAAAAGGCCAGATTTAGCGATTGACTAAAAGTTATTTGATGCACGCGCACGGCCTTAATTGGGACAGGAATTGCAATTGCTCACTCTCTCCCGACTCAAATAGTACAAAAGAGAGGTTTTCTCGCGTGGGATAATGGTGGGGCCCTATTTGCCTTTTCGACCCAGGTGGATTATGTCACGTGGATATCACGAGATTACATTTGGCGGCTTCTTGTTGGATGGATAAGAGATACCAATTAGTGTGAAACAATTTTAAATTAATTGTAATAAAAGAGCATTAAAATTATACATATTTTATCAAATAATTCAATATCAATTTTTTTATTGAATTTTTAAATATTTTTAAAATAAATGACAATATTAATATTTTAATATTAATCTTTTTTTTATAATTGTATTACACTTCAATAGTACATTTACTTATGACATATTACGAGTATAAAAGAACCTACGTGCAAATTTTTTAAGATATTTATTGAATTCGGACTATTTTGAATATTAAATTGAAACTAAAAACTATTTAATCACATAATAATAATAATAATAGTTGGGAAAGGCTAGAGGTGTTAGGGGGGCCCACGAAAAAGAGGGAGATGGAAGCTCCATTGTTGCTTGGTGAGGCGTGGGATGAGTCCACTTAGAAGTGGAGAGTGGGGAATTTTGTGGACTGCCCACTCTTAACACTTGTCTCCTCCTCCATCATATCTTCCATGTATTGGCGTGCATGTGATCCTATTTCCATTAAGGCATTAAATTATTAACATTATAATATATTCAATTGTAAAAATGCCTTTTTTTTCAAATTAGCCAAAAGAGCAGTTTTAGCCTTCAACGTTTACACTAAAATCTAAATTAGACTTTAATTTTTTAGTACGTTCAAAATAATCGCGAACGTTTACAAAATGTTCAAAATGAACTCTAACGCTTGGAAAATATTCAAAACAACTCTTAATTGGACGGAATCATTAACAGAATTAGGCCTTTGTTAGTTAAATACTGACGTGAGACTTTTTTGTTGATGTAGATTTTTTAAAATTTTGATTACAATGAGATCCATATAGAGGTGATGTGGAATTTTTAAAAAAATAAAAGTGGGTCCCACTCAAGAAAAAATGTTGCATTTGGAGAGAGAGATTGAGTTTAAATGTCTAATGTCTTCTCCTAGTGCCTCCTTTAATCTCTACAATCGACAGAAACAAATGCTACCAAAGGAAGTAGCAGTAGCAGAGGAAGCAGGGAAGCTTCCTTCCCAGGCAGCAATGGCAGAGAGAACCATGGTAACATTGGAGGAAGGAACAGTCGCGACTCGTCCCTTCCCTTCCCAAGATATGATAACAATGGTATGATCCAATTGAAGTAACAACTTGTCATTGAGGAAAGCAGCAACAGTGGGGATGACATCAGTTGGTGTCGCTCATTGCCGCTCAGTCACCAGTGCTTGGCCGCCGCCACTTATGCCTACAATGCATTTTGGGTTTATGTTGTGTTTTGAGTTATTGAAGATTCTGAGTTTTTTAGAGTCACAATCATTCTATAATGCTGTTATTTTTCATTTTACTACTTTTGTTATGATTTTCCTATTTGGATGGGTATTGTGTGGGTTTTAATTTTACAGAATCACAAAAGAAAAAAAAATTATTGCAGATGGATGTGTATTTGTGGATATATGCTAAATAGTGATATTTCTAAAATTCCATTTATACTGTTTTTGTTGTTATGTAGGGATCAAATTTGTTTTAAAACCTAGACATTAAAACGCTTTAATCTCAGCCTCCCTCCCCAATCACAGCATTTTGTCTCGAGTAGGACCCACTTCTAACCTAAAAAAATCCACTTCACCTATATGTGGGTCCCACTGTAATAAAATTTTAAAAAATCCACACCAATATTTAACTGATAGAGGCCTAACTCTATTAGTGGTTCCATCCAGTCAGGAGTTGTTTTGAACATTTTCCAAACGTTAGGATTCATTTTGAACATTTTGCAAAAGTTTGGGTTCATTTTGAACGCACTAAAACGTTAGGGTACAACTCAGACTTCAGTGCAAATATTAAGGAGATAAAATGCTCTTTTGGCCTTTTTAAATTTAATTGAAACAATCTCAGTAACAGATGTAAAATGTGCATATTATTATCATTTACTATTTTTTATTTAAATTATTTTGAATTTATTGTTTTCATCTTATGCTTTTAGAGAATTGAGAAGATATTATTTTGAATATAACTTTGGTCAAAAATTAAAGAGTTGTACAACAAAAATTAAGAAAAATCTTGATAAAAATACGGCCTAACACATATCTGTGTGTTAGTTTGTGTCTTTCTTAAAAATTCAATCTTGAAGACACGGTCATATACAGGAGCGAAGACATATGAGCTAAAGAAATAGAGGAAAACACGATTTAAGTTACGGGTGTCTTTGTGTACATGTCTTTCCTAAAAATCAATTTGGAGAAACAATAAGAAATATAGCCAAAGATACAAGCATGTTAGTGTTTGTATCCATTGCAGATATAAATAGCAAGGTCAAGAACACGAATGTGTCTGTACCTGTGTAACTCCTAGTAAAGAAATAGAAAATCACACAACCTGAAACACAATAATATCTCAACCTTTGTATGCCATCAATATTATTACCTAAATGTGTGAAACCTTAAAACAAGGAGACTTTTGCATTCTTTTAATTTTAAGAGTTAGGGCTACCCATCAAGGCAAAAAAAACACCATAGAGATACACTAGCAGCATTTCTAAAGAAGAAGAGAATCAAAAAATTATCTCAACATATCAGAGCTCATTGAAAATATTGAGATCACATATAAAACTATTTCTATTTTGACTCGTTTGTTCTTTTGTTCGTGTTCATTTGTGTAAAAGATGATGAATAGCTAATTTTTTACATGTTTAAATAAGAGGAACCCTAGTATTGTCTTCATTGTAAATTAACTTGATTTATTTACTAAGGATTTCATTTTTAGGAAATATCTTTGATTATAATTGATGTTGATTTAATTAAAGTTGATAGTTAGATCATACTTTCATTTATATGTAAACCATTCAAGAGAACCTACATACGAGTAAATCATAACATTGATATTAAGAGTTATATGGGGTGTTAGAGATCGGCTTGCATAAATATTCTAGTGTTAGAGTCAAACCTTTCGTTAACATTCAAAAATATTAATGCATTATTAGGATTTTTAATCATGATAGAGTCATTGGTTAATCAAATTGAGAATATGTGATTGTAACTCGAGAGAGAGCAATTCATAACTAGTAGCTCAAGTGGAGGCTCTAACAAAAAAGAAAAGATAGCTTAAGCATACCAACAAGACTAACTGAAGCTTATGCTATGAATTGTGTTGGGAAGGACAAAAAGTAATAAATGTCAAGTTGAAAACCCTATAGCTGAACAAGTTAAGCAAGTAGATTGCACGAGGAGTTTTCAATGACTAAATAATCTCTGCAGCAATACCTATAATCTAGGATGGAGAAGTCATCCTAAACTTTCATAGGGCAATCAAACAACCTAGATTTCGCCTCCACTTGGATATCAAAAGCAACAACATTTTTAGAAGAAATTGAGCTTGGATAAATTGATAAAAATTACCTATATACAAATAAAAGTCAATTTCAAAATTAAGAGGCTATAATTTACAACCTAAAAAATTAGATTGGTTAATATGCTAAGTTAATAGTTAAAATATCTCAATAGTCATTGCCTTATACATGGAGCCTAATCTCATGAAAATACAATCACTTTGGGGGTTGAAAAAAAGTTGATACATGACATGAAGAGAGAAGCTGGAAAGAGGAAACTACTATGCAGTAAGAAAGGAAGAAAGATAACAAAGCGAAGAAAGAAGTGAAAGAATATTAGTCCAAATTCCTTACCAAGTGAGACTAAAGAAGGAGAAGATGACTGATAGTTTGGTTAGTCTTCATAACTATTCAAACAACTTTATATTAATATCTCAGGTAAAAGACATAAACATCTCCTGTAGTTAAAAAAAATAAAAAAAAATCTCCTTAATCTTTAAAATTCTTAAAAAAACTCTTTCTAGATTTCAGTTTTCTAGAAAAACTCCTCTTATATTTTGATTAAAAATAATGACAAAATATACATGGCATGAAAATCAAACTTATATCAATCAATGCTACTTATATTGTAATTTAATTTATTTTTTAAACTTGAATCGAACTAATTAAATATGACTAATACTAATAATTTATTATAATTATCTTAAATTATTAATTTAAGTCGAGTTTAATCTATTCAGGTAGTTAAGTTACTATATTATTGACATTTGATTAGTCAATATCTGATAGTTATACGATGCGTGTTTTACTCTTTTTTTTTTACTGAAGTATAGGAGAATGAGTTTTATAAAAAAACCTAAAAAACAAAAGGAGCTCTTTTTAGAATTTTAAAGATTGGGAAATTTTTTAAAAGTTTCTTAGGAGGTCAATGTTATTTATCCTTAATATCTCATTTTTTTAAAAAAACTCCTTTTAAGATTCCTAAGTATGTTAAGTTCTTGAAGAAAATCCTAAGTAGCAAAATGGAAGTTGCAAAAATTGTCAACTATCATGTTGAATGAGGAACGCTCAGCTATCCTCTAAAACAAGCTACCATTAAAATAAAAAAAAAAATCTAGGTAGTTTTAGCATCCCTTGCATTATTGGTAACTTATCTATTAATAAAATATTAGCTAATTTAGGAGTTAGCATCAGTTTAGTGCCATATTATGTTTTTAAGAAATTAAAACTAAAATAACCTAAACCAACTAAGATAAGCCTTCAATTAGTTGATAGACCAGTTAATTATCTTATAGGCATTATTGAATGAATTTTGGTTAAGGTGAACATGTTCATTTTCCAATCAAATTTGTTATTATTGACATAAAAGAAGATGTTAAGGAAATATTGGTGAAGGGAAATTGACCCTTAAAATTGGAGAAGAAAAGGTTATCTTTAACAATAAAGATGCAATGAAATACTTAATTTTTTACGAGGATTCTTATTATTCTTTCAATATAATTGATGCTAAATTTTCTATTTGTTTTTCTAAAAATTATCCGGCAAGATATATTGGAATGTTACAACATGAAAAGAGAGAAAGTCGAATAAGAAAACAAAAAGATATCTGAGCAAGTAGCCTATTTTGAGGGGAATAAAATTGTTATAAGAACACAAAATTTTAAAGGGATAGATATTGCTAATAAGAAGAAAATGAAACCTTCTATAGAGGAACCACCAGTCTTGAAGTTAAAGCAACTAGCTAAAGGAAAACCCAAACTTACTAGTGATTGTTCTAGCTAAGATTGATTAATGAACAAAAAGACAAGTTACTAAGGGTGCTAAGAAAATATAAGAAGGCATTGGCATAAAAACTTTTGTATATTAAGAGAATAAGTCCTTCTTAGTGAACCCATAGGAAGAAGGTCACAAACCTGTTGTATAACCTTAAAGGTGATTTAGTCCAAATATAAAGAATGTTTTGAAAGCATAAGTGGTCAAATTGCTTTACTCATGTATGATTTATTTTAGGTGAGTCCTATTCAATTGGTTCTTAAGAAAAGGTGGAAGAAAATAATTTATAATAAGAATGCTAAAATAATCTCGATAATATAGGAGATTAAACGATGAAATGCAAAAAGACCACTTCCCTCTACACTTAATCAGTCAAGTGTTGGAACAACTCTCTAAGAAAATGTTCTACTGCTTATTGAATAGGTACTCAAGTTATTTTGCACTTAAGAACCAAAAAAAACTACATTGAAATTCCCATATAAAACATTTTTATATCATAAAATGCCTTTTAGGTTGTGCAATGTATCTATGAAATTTCAAAGATGTATGGTAGTTATTTTTAGAACATAGTTGAAGATATTATGGAGGTATTTATGGATAAATTTTTTGTTTTAGTGATTTGTATGACTAGTGCCTCTATAATTTAGCTAAAGTATTTTAAAGATGTAAGGAGACCATTCTAGTGCTAAATTGAGGAAAGTACCACTTTATGGTGCAAGAAGGGATAGTATTAGGCACAAGATTTCTCATTAAGGGATCGATGTGGATAAAGAAAAAGTTGAGGCTACTGAGAAGTTACCATTACCAACATCGATTAAGGGAATTCATATTTTCCTAGGACACATAAGATTTTAATGTGCTTTATTAAAGATTTCTCCATAATAGCTCACTCTCTAACTGACCTACTTTAGAAAGATGAGATTATTTAAGTTAACTAATCGTGCTTTCTATTATATATGAGATTATTTATGTAATATGACTGCATTAAGTTAATAAATATGATCATTGATAACTAGTTTAATTAAAACTTCACTGCATATTATTGACAAAAATGCTTAGATTGAATAATTTGGCAAGTATATGAAAGCATGATTAATCAATGTCCCTTTGGTTAAAATATTGATTAATCAAAGTTCTAACCAAAGATTAAAAAAAAAGTAAAAAAATAAAGAATTATGTAACTTTTTATAATTTTGTTCAAAGATATTCAATTAACCCATATAAACTCTTTGATTAATCAATGTTACACAAAAAAACAAATTAAAGTTTTAAAAGCATACCAAGTCATCCAAAATTAAATTTTCCCGCAAGCCATTTTGAATATTTAATATTAAATTCTTAGACAAAAACTTAATTCGAAATGGTTTAACAAGTTCTCTAAATGTTGAGTAAAGGGGCAATAATTTCTATGTAAATCAAAATATAATTCTTCTTGATAAATAAAAAATATATGCATTAAGATTAAAAAATGATATGATTATGCATTAAAACCCAAAATTTTTAATATGACAACGTAAGGTTATAAGAAAGATTAAAAATTTAAGATTTTTTGCGAATAATCTATGTATAGTAATTAATGATGCAAAAAAATTCTTAATTATAGTATAATATATAAAAAATAAAGATTATATAAAGATAAACTAAAAATACGTTAATATTCATCGTAAAATTTTTTTTGTCAAATCATAGGTTAAATTATATGAATTTTATTTTTTAAAATCACATTTTCGAGCTGTATTCTTTAAATTATAACTCAAAAATGTTTTAACTAAACACCTCCATTATTGCACTAATGAGGAGAAAAAGGTCCGACATTACATTTTGTATGCATAACATGTGTGTAATCCATTACCTGTCGCAAGGGCGGCTAATAACAATTTTTCTTTTTGTTTCCATAAAAGGTCAATAAAAGCTAAAAAGATGCCTTTTCTCCAAGCTTGTCTCTGAGTCAAATGTTAATATGGAAAAGGTAATGCGACTTAAAAGGGTCACACGTTTCTACAAAGTCAACAAAAGCGCTTACCTTCAACGGTTTAAGTAGGCTGCCTCACCGTTGAACTTTTGGAATAATGCTGAAATTATTCCAAAAATTTTACTTAATAGATCAATTAAGTGCCTAAGCAATATTTGACAAATTGATCATTTAATTTCATTTTTAATATTCAAGCATATGACTTCATGTTTGATTCATTGATATTTTGAAGGCACCCAATGAATAGAAATTGCATTTTATTATTATAGTTCCTGGAATTTATATTAACATTTATAGATGAATATTTCAAAAAGTTTATTAGGAGAAATACTTTAAATTGGTTTGTCCTTAAAAATAAAAATAAAACTTCCTTCTTGTTGCTTCAAATGCACCAAAGTTAAGAAGGGTTGCTGGGACTGCACAATGTCAAAAAATGTAGGAAGAAAAAGAAGAAGGATAGCTGTGTGGCTAAGCGCGTCTGGGAGGCCTATAAATAGACCCTCCTAAATCAGTTTTCATCCATCTCAAATCTTCTCTTCTTCAGTAAAATCTCCACAGTTTAGCGAATGTTTCTCTTATTTTTGAGATAATTATTATTTCTTCTTATAAAATAGAGAGAAATTGTAATTTCTAAGTTTTTATAGTAAAGTTTCTTCTTCTTGCCTGTAAATTTGACCCTAAATTGAGAATTTCGCACATAAAAAATTTGTATGTTAATTTCTTTATTACTATTCTTTCAATCCTATTTAATTGCGAACCTGCTCTAATCTGATAAATTTTCTTAAACACTTTTGATAAAAAATATAAGTACAATATGTAATTACAAATTTTCCTATAGTTTTATGAATGATTTAAGTTTTGTTCTTGATTTTTAATAATATGTTTCACGTACATCTTAAATTTGTTCTTTTTATTTTTGCTAATAATTTTATATAAAAACGTAAAGGCAATTTTACCCAACAACACAAAATAAAACAAACACGACAGCGGTAGGCGTGCTTGGTGCTCCCCGCAGCTCCCCACTACTGTCCGTCCATCCGTAAATGAAAAGTGTAATTAATATATTTATAATAATGATAGTCGGCCACAGCTACATTGTCAATTCGAAACTTTGTGGGTTTTCTTCGTGCTCCAAAAGTTGCCCTCTTGTTGGGTTCTCATTGTGTCTTAAAAAGTGGATATTTTGGAAATCTTCCCTGCCGTCATACTGTCTACCACACGTGCTGTTGTTTCTACCGAATTTGATCTGAAGAAAATGAAAAAGTCAAACATGATAAGGCTTTCGAAGGCTACTCGACCAAGCCGTTTTGGTTCACCATTCGACCAGTTTGTTCTTTTTATCGTTTCAATTACAAGTATAGAATTTTTTTTTTTTGAAATTCTGCCCCTACTCTCTTATAATTATTATTAAGAAATCCGTAGATATCTTAATCTTAATAAGCTTTGAGATTAAAAAAAGAAAAGAAAACACACACGAACCTAACTAGGTAGTCTATGAATAATAGTCATTCGTGGCCCATTTGGGTGTTATGTCAATATTTTAATAGGTAAATGAGTATGTGCAAAACTTATAACCTTTCCTCCCACTTGCATCTCCATTATCTATATCATCTTACTGTTTAATTTTATGTGCTAGACAATCCTAAAATAATGAGGTCAAGTGTCTCTTAAATCCGTCAACCTATTGTTTTAGCAGTCTATACAACAAGGTAGCTGATGTATACTGTTCCCGTTTCTTCTCTCTATTTGGTGTGTGACTATATCAACAAACCTTTAATGGAAAAAAAGAGAAGGTGTTCAGAAGTCGTTGATGAAGGAAGAAGATAAGCTCCATTTTGCCAATAATAGGCAATCCTGATGCCTCAACCAATTTACCTTTAAGAGAGCTATTTAACCATCAATACGCAATCTTGACTCCTCAGTCAAGTGATCCCACTTAAGCTCCATTTCAAAAACACCAATAGGCAATAGAGTTGTGTGTAGTTTATTTTGGTATGTGTACTTCTGACTTTTAAGATATTATCTATTGTATAGTTTATCTACTGCAGAGCCATTTTGTGATTAATGTAGTAGTATTTGTGATATAATGTAAGAATTTATGTTATGGATTGTTGTTTAAAAATTAATATATGATTATATTTTAGTATTTTCAATATTATTTTAAAATCACTAGAAGTCGAGTTTCTATAAAGATGATTTTGTTGGATATGAAAAGGGGTTATAGAAATTGAATAATGTTATTATCCATCTTAATTAACACAATTTTCCAGTAAAATATTCTAAGTAACAATTTTAAGAAACTTGAGTGTAATCTTTAAATCTCACTTTTCTAGATTCTAGAAACTTACAAGGCTTCCTTAAAATAGATACGCAAACTACACAAAGAAATTCATTCAAAAACATTGTAGAAAAATACCATGAGTTAACTTCTTACATATTACTAACACCTTAACCTTAATATGTGAATATCCTACCAGATGCACAATTAGTACCATGTTTCATTATATGTTTTGTAGCGAAAATATCATCACTCATTTTAAGTAAGTAGCAGACTCACTTTTACATGGGAATATCATAACTGAGTCCAAATAATTCTATAGTTAAATAAAACTATACCAAGATCTAATACATGTAATCATCATTATATATACAAAAAATAACATTAGACGCTAAAAAAAGTACCATGTACAAATTAAAACGTGAATATTGTGACTAAGTATAATAAATATTCTAACTCACTACAAACTATACCAATACTCTATTTACAACAAAACCCTCTATACTTATGCTTCTCATTTCTCATAACAACATGCCACTTTAAACTCTCTTACACATTTTAATATAGGTTTAAGAAAACTTAAGAATGCACCTTACTCCATCTACAATACTATTCTCTTTTTTACCTCCCAAAGTTGATAAATGAGGATAAAGGAAGGGAATATACAAATGCGTCCTGCAAACTGGTATCACAAGTTAAAACTGGACATTCACTTTCAAGTTTCAATAAAGCTTTGACCAAAAAAGCTGATAGTGTTAGTACGACGGAGCAAGCATAAATTAAATACCAACATATTGATAACTTTTAAAGGTTAATTAAAATATTTCTCCTTAAAAAATTTAAACATGAACACAGGTCACCACATTATTGTGTACTTAATTGTGTCCAAGAGCACAAATAATAAACACAGGATTGTAGTAATTCGTTCTTTTATGTTATTCCTTCAAAAAAAATTTTGGGAAATGAAAATATTATTAACAATATATAAAAATATATCTACATTACAATGTGAAAAAGACTATCTCTATACAGCCAAAAAAGAAACAGTTAACAAAAGGTCAAAAGATCCAAAAAGAGCTCCACTCTACAAATGCCATCTAGTCCTCATATAAGGGGAGAGGAGTGCTTGGAGATTTTTAGCAATTAAGGAGGCTTTAATCTAGTTAACGATCCTATCTACCAGCTGATGTTTATCCTCTTCTAGGTTAGTGAACCTATGAGAGTTTCTCTCCTTCCAAAGGGAGTATAAAGTGGTGTTAAAAGCAGCCTTGTAAAGAATTGCGTTAGACATACCCTTTTTAGAATGTCTAATAGCCCAATCCGGTGACTGCTCCCAAG
>JAOQMM010000008.1:24002115-24027847 GCA_027563515.1 Erythroxylum platyclados | reverse complement strand
TGGCCACCATCTCTATCCGAGGCTGAGTAGCATTTATCAGGATATTCTGTTCCTCCCCTTCCACAGCAATTCCCTTATAAGCAGCACTACAATCCACATTTTCAGCAATATTCAGATTACTATCCAAATCATGAGAATGTGCAACATTACAAGGTTCTGTATTCTCATTATTCACAGGTAATATTATCGTCTTGGGCGACCCACTAAATAAAGCTTCCTCAGTGTTATCCTTCTCCACCTGACTTACGAGAGTTGTCCCCTTCTGTAGAAACTCTTCCTGCCATCCTGATTGGAAGACTTTCCCTGTGGCCACCCATTTCTTAACAGAGTGGTTTGGCTTCCAAGTATAGGAAAGCACTATTTCATCTCTAACCATCTCACCATTTTCACCTAGGCGAAGGACTGGTAAGGTTTCAGGCAGAGAAGCATTTTTAGTAATCTCAATGCAGATCTTTGCGTATCCAATCCTCTCCATTGATGCCGTCTGCGAATCCATACAAACGGGCTTGCCAAGGGAACTGGCCAAAAAACTCAGCCCCTCTACCGTCCAGAACTCCATTGGCAAGCTATGAAAATAAACCCACATTGGGATAACATCAATTGTTCCATGGTCTAAAGCCATCCCTGACCTCCATTGTTGTAAGAACAGGGGCTGATCCCCAATGTGCCAAGGCCCCTATTCAATAATTTCTGTCAAATCCGAACCAGCAAAAAACTTGAATAGCAATGTACCATCCTTCCTTAGCATCACTTTTTCTAGGCCTCGCTTGATCCATCGAGCCTTCGCCCAAGCATTAACAACCAGAAATGCTGGACGCTTGGACCAGAAAAACCCAATCAAAGTATCAGACCAGGCTTACATACCTGCTTTCAGCAATTCTACAAGAGGTGAAACAACTCCATCCTTCAGCGCATTTGGGTAAAACTTTAAAGCCCCTTTATTGTGATGCATCTGTAACTTTGATCTCCACGCCCCATTTACCTTCGCCATCTCCAGATTTTTCCTTGTCGAACTAGCTACCTCTGTAGTCTTCTTCACCGGGGTCCCCAAAAGCGAAGCATGAGAGAGGGGAGGAAAGTCATCCTTAAGAGAAGAGGATTCCCCCAACTCCATAGAGGCCTAGGGAAGGTCCTCCGTTGAGGCGTCGGCCTCAGCCACCTTGAAGGCAGAAGGAAAGGACCACCAAACCAAAGGCGGGAAGGATGAAGAAGGTAGGAAAAAGAGAGATAAAAGGGTAGAGAAGTAAATTGCTTAGAGAGAAGTCAGAGCAAAAAAGTCAGAGAGAAGAGCAAAAATTTTAATAAGCATACAATTGACTATATGATCATATAGTTAACTATATTGAAAAAAACCTTAAACGGATATAATTTGATTCATGGTAGTATACCAATCCGTGTACTTCACATTTTTTAGTTTAAATTTTTAAACAAGAACACGATTGACCACATGACCTTGCATTAAATTGTATTAAATAAAAACTTTAATGAACATAGTTTTACGTATGATCATGTACCAATTTGTGTACTCCATAATTTTTTGTCAAAATTTAATAGGAACACGATTAGCCATACTATCGTGTTTAATAGGAACACGATTAGCCATACTATCGTGTATTTAACTGTGTTACACCAAAATGTTTAATAGATACAGTTAATAAACGATCTTGTATCAAATAGTGTCCTTTAAAATTTCCATTCTAATTTGTTGTAAAGAGCATGGTTAAATAAACGAGAGTGTAGTTAATAGTTTTAGAGTGTAGTTAACTTTGTCAGACAACATCTTTAAATGAAACAGTTTATTTCATAGATGTGTATCCGTATCTATCACATTGATAATGATTTTATTTCTACTCATTCATGGTATTCCTACTTTCTATTAAACCTAATACTTATTGTTATTGCATCATAGTAATGTTTGAACATAGCTGTGGTCTTGAATGTACCAAGTTTTAGTATACTTTGTATTGAAGCATGGTATTATTCCCATTCAGTCAATATATTCTAATTTAAAAGTATATAGCTTGCTTATCTATAATAAGTCATAATATTTTTCATATATAAGTGTGATACTAAATAGATAGAGTACTAATGGTAGGGTATGATTTGTATTCAAAGATAACATTATCATCTTTCACTAAATCTGTTACTTATTTTAACAAAGTCATGATAAATCTGTTACTTATTTTCAATAAATTAGTACTTACTTATTTAAATTGGTTGGTGGCAACTTTTATTTATAGTAGTGATATTGAATGAATTGAGCATTGGAATAGTTTTTATTAAGTCATGATATTCTTTCCATTCAGTCAATATATTTTCTTTTAAAAGTTTATGTCTTGCTTATCTGTAATGAGTGATGGTTTTTTTGGGACGTAAGTGTTACTGAATAGATAGAGTACTAATACAATTTGTATTGAGACAATGTATGTTTATACTTGAAGATGATATTCTTATTATTTTTCACCAAAGCTATTACTTATTTTTCATGTACTCTAGTAACTTTTATTTATAACTATAATATTGACTATACCAAGTGATGGTATAATTTGTATTGAGACATGAAATTCTTCTCATTTAGTCAATATATTCCTGTTCAAGAGTGTATGCCTTGCTGAGATATTTTTTGCATATATGCATTATATTGGATAAATAAAGTACTAGTATAGTTTATATTAAAACATGATACAGTTTTAACGCAGAGATGATATTCTAATTGTAAAGTTTACTTTGTACTTATTTTAATAACTGATGAGTTTTTTTTTGTATATTAGGTTGGTATTATATGTATTGAATATTGGTATAGTTTCTATTATGCTATATAATTATTTGTTCTTAGTTATGGTATTCTCTTATAAAAGTGAATTTGTTACTTATTTGAAATGAACAACTAAACGTATTTTTTTCTATATGGATATGGTATGGAATGCAATAAGGCATGATATTGCTTATGCTAATTTCTAGTAGAATGCTCACATACCAAAAATACAATATACACCAAATGTAAAGAAGCTAAAATGATTCACCATACTAACAAGGACGATCTTCTTCCACATTGTTCTTTTAAAACTTAGCTTTTCTTCGCCTAGGAAAACAACAAGTAAGGACGATAGTTATATATCCAAAAACCATCTTCATGCTATACATATTAACAATAGATTATAGCACATGACAATATATGCCCCTTCAAGTTTCAACAACTATATGAACATCTTTTGTCGAGGTGAAGGGAAGAAGAAGAAAAAGATTAAGAAAAATAGAACAACTTCTTTTTAACATAAGTGATATATTTACCCTCAGATATTTTTGTTCTTATATTATTTTGATTACAACAAAGCAGTTTCAAGCTTCTTTATATTTTTTTAATTCATAGTTGCGGGCTATGGTCCCAAGCCACAAAACATATATCAGTATTTATTTAGCTTTAAGGTCATTTAAAGCGGATAATATTTCTTGAAATAGTAAAAATAATATAGAAATGATGGTGGAGCAAATCATGGGAGTTAATGGAAATATTTTAAACCTACACTTAATTGGCCGGTTGGATTAAATTAACCGATAATTAGCCAACTTCTTAGTTTGATGACATATGAAGATCCTTGCTATTAAAAAGCAACCAATTAACTTAAAATTAATCTCTGAACTTAGATACCGATTAATAAATTTTAAAACCAGTTCATACCTAAAGAGTAAGAACTCTCTTGTAACTTAATTTCCAAAAAAAAACCTCTCTCTTTCCTTTCTTTTTGCCTTTTTTCTATTTTACGTCATTTGTCCCTAAAATCAAGTTTTAGTCTTTGATGTTTGCTCTACAAAATTTCACGTGGACTCGCGAAAATTCCATTTTATGGAATCCACATTCATAATTAACATTCACAAATTATCTCACTACTCCGTAACTATAATGGGTTGGGTCCGAATGTGAAATATTTGTTTTGTTGGATTGAATGTCGGGAAATAAGGAGAAAAGGAAATTCTGAAGTCAAAACATCAATAACGAGAGGAAAAAGAAAAAAGGGAAAATCTAAGAGAAAGAAAGTAATTGAAGCGGAAGAAATAGATGAGAGAGAGTAAAATATTGAAAATAAAAGAAATTAAGACGATTATCACAAAACAAACGTGATGAAAGAAGTCTAGAGTATTAAAAACGGTCAATTGAGCAAAGCAGTCGACCAAACGGAATATGAGGAGATCCAATAATACGCAACATTACACTTAATTAGTAGAGAGTTGTTTCTAAAATTTATATATGAACTAATTTATAAATTCAGCCACCAACTTTTAAGTTATGTATTAATCAGTTTTTAAAATTAATCACTCAATTTTTCATGATAAAGATTCTAACAAATGATCAAATCAGGTAATTAAACGATAATTAATTAATCTAGTTAAATTAATCGATCCAATTCAGTATTTAAATAACTGATGTGATTTGCTACTTTTTAAATTGTCTTCTTGCATTCTCTTATTTTATTCCTTTTTATATTATCTTCTCTACGTCTTTTCCCTTCAACATCAATTTCTAGGTTATGATATTTTGTTTTGATTTCTAATTCTTACTTGATTAATTTTATGTGAAATAACAAGAAATTTATAATATTTTTATAACATTATTTTTATTATTAATTCATTCATATGCGAGTTGTGATAGATTGAAGCAATTAAAAAAATATTTTTTGTTCAAACTTTTGTTAAGTTTAAGCTAATTAAATAGATATTTAATTAAAGAAAATATTAACAAGCAAAACTTTGTTAGTTATTTAATATTATAACATTTTTAATATTTTTTTATTTGTGAGAACAAGGTTTTTTTATTCATTACATTGTCACAGTCTGTACTTAAAATAAGTTTTTCAAATAAAGTTTCATATTAGGACGTTGATATTAGGCCTATGATAAAGTACTTATCATTCATTGTTTTGTAAATTCATGTCATGTAATTGTTGCAAAGTATACTAGTTCATTTTGTATTGTAATATTTTTAATATATAAAATTTTTTATTATAAAAATTATTGTAGTTTCTAATTATTCGAAAACTATCTTTTCATAATTGAATTATACACGCAAACTTCTTTATTGTTTTGAACTTAAGCAAAGGTTTTAAAGTTATAAGATTTTGACAAGATTGTTTTTCTTAGTAATTTATTAATATAATTGTCACTTCCTTGTACCCTTTTATAGTTCATATCTTTCTAAAATATTTTTTGTTATCTCTAAGTGTTTGAGTAGCTATGCGGTTCCAACCTCTTAGCTGCTTGGCTTCTTGTAGTCCCTTTCTAGATTAATGATATATTATTTAATTTATCAAAAAAGAGTTGTAATAGATTGAAGGGCTTTAGAAGAATAATTTTTTAGTAATAATTTTGTTAGGTTTATGCTAAGTAGATGTTTTAAAAAGGCAATTATTCATAAAATTTGTGAAAGTAAACTTTTAAATATAAAGAAGTTTAACAAATAAAACTTTGTTAGTTATTTAATAATATGTCAATTTTCATGTTTATAATTGTGTAAACAATGCTTTCACAATCATTATATTGTAAGAGTTTGTTCTTAATATTAAGTTCAACAAAAAAAATTTGCATTAGAACATTCATATTAAAATTGTCATAAAACTTAATTTGATGACGAAGCATTAATCATTCATTGTTTTGTGAAGTTCATGACATATGATTGCTTTAAAATATAAAGTTTTTTTTATTATTTTAAGAAAATGAAATTCCATAAATAGTGTAAAAAAGTACAAAGATGAACATATATGACTTAGCCTTCCACTAACATTATCTAGTGGTAAGGCATATGTTATAGTACTATTAAACATCCACTTTTTATACCATCTCCTTTGACATGTGTGTTTTCCTACTACCTTACCAACTTACTCACATTAGTTTCTTATCACCACTTCTCGTGTTACATTCCTTTTATCGACCTTGTTCTTTAATCAATTTGCATGCATTCCTGAGTGGATTTTTAGCTAGGAGTTGTGTGTTTCTCTTTAATTTTCATTCTCTCCTTATCTTCCTTCATTATTTATGCTCATCTCATCTGTCTTTTCTAGGATAAGCATCAATTTAACATCCTGGGAGTAGGTGAGACTTTATCCTACTGGGAGATGAAGCTCCATCCCATGCCTATAAGTTGTCTTACTTCTCCATTATTGAATTTTGCCATTGTTATTGGTATATGCATTTGAATCTACATGTATGCAACCTCCTTAGTTTTGGAATTTGTTAAGGTATAGTTGTTCCTTTAGTTGAGCCTTAAGCTTCAGAGCTAGTTGGTCTACAATAGTGGCTGTACCTCTGAAGACTCTCGAATTTCTTTCAATCCATAAGTTGTAGATAATACAAACCAACGTTAGTAAGCTAGTAAAATTAATCTCTAATTGGGAGTAGGAGTTAATATGATTGAGATTTCCTAAAACCCATCACTTATTGCACTTAGTAGACATAGGTAGTTGACTAGATTCCAAATATCTTTGGTGTAATAAAAAGAGAAAGATAAATGGTTCAAGGTTTCTAGTGCTTTAAAGCATAGAAAGCATCTATTGGGAATTTTGAGAAATGATAGTCTATCTAGAGTAGGGATTCTGCTCAAAACTACCAACTAAAGGAAGAAAGAGACTTTAGGATAAACTACCTTACTCTATAAAGTTTTTGCTAAGGTAGTATTGGGTATAGGGGGTAATGTAGTTTCCTGGTAGAATTTGTGAAGCCTACCAATTAATGTCCATATGTAGGAATCAACCTCTCCAAGATTAAGTGCATACCAAGGATTGCAACTTCCCAATTGCATATAAAATTGGTCTAGCCACTCAGTATTGTTTAGAACTGAAGCCACCTTATTACTTTTGGGGAACTAATGAATCAATGATTCCATTAGGAGGGAATTTATTAGAGGTCTGACTGAACACTATTTATCAAACCAAAGTGAGGCACATTCCACATTCCTTACTTTATAGATGATGCTTGATTGTAGAGAGTGCCTCAATCTAAGCAATTGATTCATAAACCATGATGTATTGTTATTACTTACTATTTCCTATGTACTTCTTTTTAGAAAGTACATATGGATCTACTTGACCATACATTGCCTCTCTATTAGCAAGTATTCTCATAGTTTTTTTACATATTAAGGCTTTTGTAATTTTCAGAGGTTGAATTCTCAATCCCCTAACTTCCTTAGGTTTACATACTATTTCCTAATTGACTTTATATTAAGCTGTAGCTTCCTCAAGTCCATTCTATAGGGACCTCTTAAATAATCTCTCAATTTCTTTGATGACCCTTTTAGATAAGAAGATGTAAACATATCATTATGTATGTAGTGATTGTAATATGGATTGTATAAGAGTCAATCTGCCTATAAAAGAGAGATTCCTTATACATCAATTAAAGATTTTTTCATATATCTTTTCAAGGAGTGGAGAATAGTCCCCAAATCTTAGCTTTTTAGTAGAGACTGGGAGCCCAAAGTAGGTGAATGGGGGATCTTTGCACTTGAACCCTGTTAGGGGGGAAAGCCAATTAGTAAGGTGCTTACTCCTTATTGAAATCATTAAGTGGGTCTTCTCTAAGTTGACTATCAATCCAGATAAAGTTTTTAAAAATTTAAGGGAAGTAGTGAGCGGTGAGATAGATTTATCCTTTAATTTGCAAAACAAGGGAAGATCATCAATAAAACATAAGATAAAGAGCTTAAGTTTTTTACACTTACCATAATATTCAAACCCTAGATCCTTGGAGATGCTGAGAGAGATCAATTTAGTAAGATCCTCCATGACACTATCTCCTTACCTCAACCCTTTACCTCCTTGACACTATCTTGTAGGGGATCCATTGACAAAAATACAAAATGAGGTAGTAGTGACATATTGCTTGAACCAACTTTTAAACGCATGAGGGAAATTGAATGCCTTAAGCATATGGAAGATGAAGCTCTAACTTACTGAGTCTAATGCCTTGCGAAAGTCAAATTTTATAGTATAATCTTCTATAATATCTAAATAGCTCTTGATCCAGTAAAATGTTATCCCCAATTAATCTATTATGAAGAAATTCTCTTTGAGATTCCCCAATTACCTTGCTTAATACTACTTTGATTATAGAGGTAAGGATCTTGGAAAAAATTTTATAAATAAGGTTGCAATATTATATAGATCTATAGTCTAACATTGAGCTAGGATTAGACATCTTGGGGACAATGTCTATTTAAGTCCTATTAATCTCCTTTAACATAGGTACCTTGTTGAAGAATTTTAGGATTGCATCCTCCATAACCTCTCTAATCCATGGCCATGCCTTTTGGAAGAAAAACCTCTCTAGTCCATTAGGCCAAGAAATTTAATTTAGTTGAAACATGATAAAATATATGTCTTCTTTAAGAACAAGTTTGGTTAGAACTATGATATCTTCTTAAAAAAAGTCATTGGAGATAAATTCCCTCAGCAAATGTGTAGAGTAATTACTCACAACTTATGCTTCTAGCATCATTTTGTAGTAATAATATATCTTTCCCCTTATTTCTTCTTGATTTCAATGATTGATCCATCCTACTTTAGTAAGGTAGAAAATTTTGTTATTGTTTCTCATGTTTTCAATGGATATATAGAAGAATTTGGTGTCCTAATATCTTTTCTCATTATTTTAGAAGAAAGTTAAGAAATTATAGGGCCTATAAATACTTAATTTGAGTTAGCTTTTCCTTTTCAAGGAGTTCCTGATCCCCTAGATTATGAGTTAGCTAGGTTTGGATATTTTTGAGATGTTTTTTAGAGAGGTCAACATCTTATTACATATTGTTAACTCTTTCTCTATTAAGTTTTTTGAGTTCTTCTTTCATTCTAAAAGGAGCTTTCCTAGGTTAATAGGGAAGGAAAATTCATACCATTATGGGATAATGGTTTAAAAATCTTAGGTTACCAAAGAAAAAATTGCTTGATGGAAAATAATTTGTCCATTCTTTATTAACTAAAGCGCAATCTAACTTCTTCATAATATTCAAATCTCACAACTACATATTAGACTAGGTATTAAAATGTCCTTGAAAGTTTATGTTTGTTACCTCAATGTCCTTAATGCATTCCCTTAAAACATCAGTTTGGGAGTTAGGGTTGATATTTCTAAAGGCCTCTAAGCTATGTATTTTATTATTGAAGTCTCCAGCTATCTCTAAGGACCTAATATTATTATGTTGATGCTTTTAAGATCATTCCATAAGGCATTATTTTAGAAAGTAAGGTTGGATCTATAAACCTGTGTATATTCATTTTTGCTTTATTATTTAGGAAAGTGATCTCCGTATGCATGAGTTGATAAGTTGTCTGTTTCATTGATACTTCTAATTCTCCATTGTTATAAAGTATAAGGACCCTCTTATATTGGTAGATGATATGGTTTGTGACTAATCCCCAATCGTTCCCAATCAAAGTTAGCTACCGCATCTACCATCTCTTATTTGGATTCCAAAAATATGAGAACATAGGCTTTGTTTCCCTTAGGAAGTCCTTAAGTGCTTCCTATTTTTTAGGGGAGTTTATTACCCTTATGTTTCATATCATAAAGCTTATTAGGTTGTTTTTTTTAATCTCTTAGAGCCTTTAATTCCAGATTGGAGAGTTGTTAATAAGATAAGATCAAGTTAAGGATGTAGCTTCTTAGGGATTAGTTTCCATTTCATGGTCCAATAATGAATAAAATAATTGCATGATAAAAGGTTAATTATTTAAGGGTTTTTAGGATGATTCATCGCATAGACACTAATCTTTGATATTGATTTTTCTAAGTAATTTCCTTAGTCTTCTATGTTCATTATTTTTCCCAATTTGAGTTTATTTTTTAATTAAAAATCAAACATCCAATTTGTAGGCTAGATAATAGGAGAAGGGTAATTACTAATACTTACTATCTTTGTAGGATCGACTCGTACTTGCCTGTGCTAGCTACAGTTACACCGTGCACTTGTGGTTAATTCAAAATTGATATCTAAAATATGTCAATCATTATCTCTAATGATTCATGACCATTTGTTTACCATATATGAGTCAGATTTACAATAATTATGGGTTACAATATAGATTCTCGCAATGAATCTATATATGAATAAACTAGAAGGATTATCTAAATTGTTCATATGTAAAACCTAAAATTTAAATGTAGAATCACATAGTTAATTCCAAAAAATAGTTAAGAAAAACATCACTAATATTGATCAAAGCCTTAACATGTTTGTCAACCTCGATATGTACTTTGAACTGGAAATAAGAAAATTAGCTACTTATATCTATCAATAGGGAGGGAATCTGCCTCCTTTTATGTCTCTAATATGTACATATCCTATTTGGCCTCTTAATTACCCTTTTATAATGCAAAATTAGGGTTACGTAGTTATACATAGTTAGCTACATGAGCATGTAAATGACAGTGTATGTTAATTTTGCAAAAATCATAGATTTACACGTTCTTAGTGAGGTACATGACCAATATACACAATTAGGTATCTCACTTACAAGGTCATGTAAGTCTCCACATGAGCATGCAGGTCAAAGGGGTGGTTTTTAAGTTCATACACATTTCTAGTGAGTTACACATTCCCATACATGATTGTGTAATTCATAATGACTCTAATGCTTCAATTATTTGTCCTGTCTTCACCTTAACAAATCTCCTTCTTACTCTATAAATGAAAATAAGATTGAAAATCAATAGAATGACACCAAGGATATGAATTTAGATCATTTTGAATTACGTTCCTCCAATTTGTACCTAAACCAAAATATGGACCAAAATAAGTATCTTAGACATATCATAAACATTATTCACTAAGAATTAAGGAATAAATATATCATCAGTAGAGCACTTATCAATGTTAGTGACTACTTTATGTAATGCCTTGACTTGCTTATTAGCCTGAGCATAGTAAGGACTTGAATTTAGCTAGGACTGTCAAATTTCAACTCCAAAGGCTTCTTTTCATAGGTAACCATTAATTGCTTCACATCATCTTGAATTTTTATCATCAGATGGCTTACGAAGAAGTCAATTAATGCCTACCCCTTTATCAAATTTTAAGGATAATATACCAAGTTAAAATCTATAAGAGTCATAAGCCACTTCTTAATGTTCCTTTAAATGACAGGTTTATTTAGTGTATATTTCATAAAATCGATTTGCAAAACCACACATACTTTATTTTGAAGAAAATAATTCCTTTTTGAATAAGAAAAATATAGTCCCAAACATAATTTCATAATAGGAATGTACTTCCTTTTGGTTGATGTTAACATTCTACTTAAATAGTAAACAACCTACTCATAGCTTGCCTCATTATTTTGAGCTAGAGGCACCCAATAGATTCTTCTATGGAAAAAATATATGACTTTAATGGTATTCCTTCTATGGTGGCATCAATATTAGGGGCTTAGTTAGGCATTCCTTAATCTTATAAAATATCGTATGATGATTTTCTTACTAACATAATTCCTTGAAGTTTTCAACTTCAAGAGATTAGATAATTCTTTCATTTTACTGACCAAATTAGTAATAAACCTTCTGATGTAATTTATTTGGCCTAAAAACCTTTGACGTTTCATCTTATCTTGAGGTAGTTTTGTTTCAAGAATTACTTTCACCTTATTTTTGTCTAATTTAATCCCTCTTTAATCTACCAAGAACCCTAAAAAGATTCTTAATTTTACTCTAAAAGCTCATTTTAAGGGATTTAACTTCAACTTATGTGTTCTCATCTTTTGAAAGGTTTCCTTTAAATTCTAGACACAATCTATACTATTGGTTTATTTAATTACGATATCATCTATATAAACTTCTAATGTATGACATGTTAGATTATAGAAGATAGCATTTGTAGTCCTCTGATAAGTGGCTCCCATATTCTTTAAGCCAAAAGGCATCATAAAACATTTAAATGTTATTATTAATCCATGATATTTGAAGGCCATTTTAGCTATATTATCCTCAGCTATGAAAATCTGATCACAACTAGAAAAACAATCTATAAAAGCAAAAAAGGAATGTCTAGATTTTGCATTAGTTAAAGAATTGGCAATTGGTATCATGTGCACGTCTTTGGTAGTAGCAGCATTAATATCCCTGATGTCAACAAGGACTCTTTACTTTCCATTTTTCTTCACAATAGGTACAATGTTGGCTAGCCACTCACTATTTCTGGTTGATCTAATAAAATTAGCCTTATATAACTTTTCAATCTCTTATTTGTTTTCTAATTAAACTTCTTTGGACTAATGTCTAGAACATTTGGGAGGTTGACAGTAAGGATAAAATTTTGACTTTAAAGGAAGTGTGTATTCTACCAATCTTTTACTTAATTCTGGCATCTCGGTATAGTCCTAGGAAAATCAATCCTTCAAAATTTCAGCTAATCATAGATCTAGAGTTTTACTAGCAAATACCCCTTGAAATTCTCCTAAACTAGTCAAATTTAATTCCTTAATCGATTTTTAACTCTGGCTACTGAAATTATTAATCTTTCCTAGAGCATATTTTAAATCTTTAACTTGACAATAATCCTCTATCGAGAATTCTTCCTCTTCAAAAACTAATTCGACATTCTCACACCTTTGTAATTACTTATAATTCTCTATGATTTGCTACGATTGGAATTTGACTTCTATAGTTGTAACTCTAATTTAAAACAGAAAGGCTGAGAATTTTCCTAGACAATTCCACCTTGTCTCTTCTAAACAAAAGAAAAAGATTTTAAAGAGACAAACAAATACATTGATTATAGAGATTGTAGAGAATTCCATCTCTTCCTAAAAAAACTTGATAGCTTGGATTTATACCTACAATAAAGAAGGCTACCAACAAGGATTTATCCCTTACTATGACATTTGCAAGGAGAATTCCCTATGCCTTGGTAGTCTTATGCATAAATTTCGCAATAGACACTTCTGTTGGGATCAAGTTTATATCATCATCTATTTCCAAAACTTCCATCATTTTGGTTAGTATAATATATACAGCTGGCCCATTATTAACCAAAACTCTTGAGGTTGTTTTTTCATTAATATGGGCTTTGATGTATAATGATCTTGTATGAGCCATGTTATCAACCAGTTTCTCTAACATTACTTTTTCTAGAATTCTTAAGCCTATGGTCAACATAAATACTTTGTATTCTCTTTTCTTAGGCCACGATTCTATTATCTTCCCAAAAGTTTTACTAAAAAAGGTACGACGCTTTATAAAAAGAAACAACTTATAGCAAATGAATAGGTATTTCCCTTACCGTGAAGAATTCATTGGGATCTTCTTCTTCACTTTTAGACTAGGGTGATTTTTAATAAAAACTGGGAATATTCCTTTCCTTTATTTCTTTTTGTCTTTCAATAGAAACTTTTACACATTCTTTTTTATTGTTTGTGTCTGAAATACTTTCTTTAGAAGGAATAGGTCTTGTAAAAGGCGAGTTCCTTAGGATGAATGTCCCAAAGGGTGATGACTTATCCCTTCTGAATTTAGTAGTAACTCTCTAACATTGAATCCTTCTCTTTTAAGTTCTTATCAATGGTATTGATTTTTAGGAGGCCTCATATGATGTCATTGATAGGGTGGGGAAACTTAAGGTGGTACTATGAATCTAAGTTTTCTATAATGAAAGCTCAATGTCTAAATATCAAGCTTTTTTTTGAAAATTTGAGTGAATCTATCTTGTGATTCTGTCCTGCAATCTTTACTTTCTACTAGCTTATGGGAATCCTCTAATTCTCATTTTTAGAATTAGCATTCAAATTATAGTTAGGAATGAAAATGACAGTACCTAAATTGATGAATTACACTAAACAATCTTTTATAATCTTTAACTTCTACTTTACATCTAGCAAAAGCCACAAATCAAACTTAATGACATAACAGTTACAGTCAGAGGAAATATATCTTCATTCACTAAGATAGTCTGATCATCTTTAACAAACAACAAATGCCTTTGTTGACCTGATCTTAAATAACATTCTTAAATCATTACCTTTGTTGATCTGATCTTGAATAACATTGTTAAATCATTAACATGAATTTGTCAGGGGCCTCAATGTATTACGTCACTTGCAATAGTCCCTCCCATGAATTTCCAATTTTTTGGGTATCTTATGCTTTAGCGATAAAGTAATGAACTTTTCCTACAATAAGAAAAAAAGAAGATTCCTCTTTTTTTTAATGGTTTCAAAAGTGTATTGAATTTGAGTAGTCGGTTATTAGATCTTCCTTTTTTGACTTTGAGTGATTTTCACTCTAAAGCAGGACAAACATAGGTTCTAAGGATGTTGACTTTAGCTAATGCCAAATCAAACGAAAATGTTTCCATATAATAAGTACCAACTAAATTATTTTTCCATTGTCGTTCTTCTCTAAGAAGTTCTTCATATTCAGATACTTTTGCTACCAATTCATAAAAATTATGGAATTCCATACCTTTGAATTTTTTTTTCCAAAGTTCAACATTGAGGCCCCTTTGAACTAACGTCACATATTCAGTCTCTGGGAGTGAAATCTGACATTATCTTCTTATTCTCCTAAATAGAGCAATGAAAATGTCTGTAAGGCCCCAACATATACCCTTGAAATTGAGTAGTAGCTTGATTGGTTAAGCATGATTAGGAGGATAAGAAGAAGACATGGTTTTTGTTTATACAAGAAAAATGGTTACAGTATCTTGTAGAGTCTTTGGGTTATATTACTAACACAATTTCTGAGAATTTGGAAGAAGTTTATCCATTTTGTAATTCTTCTGTTTGCTTTAGGACGAATAAACTCTAAGTTTGGGGGTAATTTGATGCCTAAAAAGTTTGTAGTACTATTTAGTATGTTTTCTCTATTCTAGCATAACTTTATGCCCTATTTTGTTAATTTCTAATTTGTTCCTTAATTAGTTCTATATTATTTTGTAAAAGTTTTGCTGAAATTAAGGAATTTTGGAGCTAAAACAAGAAAGATTGGAGAGATATGGCCAAATACTAATTCTATATGCAAAAGGGCTCCAAAATAGGCATACAAAAGTCTTCTAAATCAAGAAAAATCTTCCTAATCAGACTAGTGCAAGGAAATTATGAATTTTTAAGTATAAAAATGGGCTGCCACCTATCAAAGGGGACACCCAGCACAACCTACACAACTTGCACTCAAGAGAGAAGGCTGGGAAGAGGGGATTATCTTAGTGTCGGAGTTTTTCGTTATATTATTTCCATCATGTCTTTTATGAATTTATTACCAGTTGTGTTTTTATTTACAAACATGTTAACTTAATTTCTTTTTAGTGCCAAAGGGAGGTTGAACCGAACCCTATTCTACCACAATTTAATTGTTTAATTGTTATCTTTTAATACATGAATTTATGCTTTATTATGTTTTTAATGGTTCTTTGATTTAATGCAAGTATTCATTAAGTCAACCTGAAACATAGACCTTTAATTGATACATGTATGGAATTCTTAGATGAATTGATTATTAGATCTTGATAAAGCATAGCTAGGATTACTAAGACAACTTGAAATATTGGACTTTTAGATAATTTTGGTGGTAATATTACATGAGTTTCATTGATTTTTAATGAATTTAGATAGTTTTTGATTGATTACATGACTTGAAAAAATGGGTGTTTGATGTCAGAAATTCGTTTAGATAGTTAGTTATAACATGAAATATGGCTGACTTTACTGAAAGAAACTACCCAAATTCGTGTAAAGAAAGTATGTTTAGAGCTTTTCATGGTAGAGGGGGTGAGGGAAAGCTGAACTTGGGTACGTTTTTTGTGAATTAATTAGTTCTTTAAATATTTTTGGATAGTTATTAAGCATTAGTCAATAACTTTATAATTGGCATCTTGAATAGTAGTTAAAGGTGTGATTTTGAGTATTAATGATCAATCCTCGTGGGAACGATATCTATACTACTATAATATAATTCTAATGCACTTGCTAGGTGAAAGTTTAGGTTGTATCAATACTAGTCTAATTATCAAAAATAAGGAAGCATTCTCCTTATTTCTCATTAAGAATTTTAAACTATTAACTAACTTATAACAAAGAAATCCTATACTTGATCTCCTATATACTCTTGCTGCTTAAAAAGTGCATATGAAATCTGACCTAAATTGATTGTTTACGTTCCATTAGCCTCCACAATCTTCTAGCTCTGAAGACCTAATTACGAAGCTCTAAGGGAGTAATCGCAAGCCCTTCCTCTTCCCCCTTTCTATTAGTCTGCATACTTCATCCTAAGCTACCTTTGCATTATGGTTTTTTGTTTGATTACTTGTCGATAGTAACGTCCTAAATTGCCTTTCCATTACCTTGGATAATTCCTTAGTCAAGATCACATGAGATAACCAGTGCAAATGTAGGCAGTATAGTACTAAATTTATTAACTAAACCTTCCCTATATAAAATAGTGACCTATTACACTAGCTGCCTATTATTCTCTATATTTTTTGTAGCGAGGATAAATAATCCCTATACTATAATTTCCTTATGGATATTTTTAATCTAAGATATATGAAAGGGGTGATTTTAACCTGCATTCCAGTGATTGATGCAAACCAACTATATGATATGAAGTACTATCAAACTATATCATAAATCTTTTATTAACGTTTAGCCTTAAGCCTGATAGATGTTTGAAAGTGTGAAAGGTTGTCATTGGGTTATAGATTGATTTTTCATATGCTTTAGAGAAAAATAATAGGTCAATAGCAAAGGATGGAAAAAACGGCTCCAAATTTTTGGATCAAATGTGAAATTTAAAGTTGTGATATATGGAAATGTTTTACTTTGGTAACCTTGTTAATGCCTCCACACATACAATAAATAATTAACGGGAAAGAGTCTTTATTTCTTAGTGTCCTTCCCCTTAAATATCTTATTTGGCTTACTATTTATAAGTACATTGAAACAAGTAGTTGTTATGCATAACTAGTCCATTTCCTAAAAATGACAGGAAACTCAAACACTTCTAACTGGTTAAGAATGAACTCTTAGCTTATTGTGTTATAAGCCTTATGAAAGATTACTTTAATGTTGTAATTCTTCATAGAATTTTCCCTGTTATACCCCATAGGAAGTTACTAAGCCAATAGCCAACTATCCCCCTAATAATATGCTTTTACGAAAGAACCCTCTTTCATAAGCCCTATTTTTTGTTGGATTTTTTTAAGTTAAAAAGAAGTTTAAATTTATACATTCAAGTGTGATTTGATGTTTTTCATTGATGTATCTTAATACACACCACTAGTTTGTACTTATCAGTTTACAATTATTAGCCTTTTATTATCATAGGAGTACCAATTATCCTAATCTACCTATTTCCATTTATATTTTAATTTCTTATTGTTCTTATATGTCATGTACATTGGAGACAATTTACAACTAAAATGTGGTGAAGTGAACTAATTATTTATGCTTATCAAGTTTGTTATAGTTAGCTTAATAAGGACCACTTCTACAAAAAAATTTAACTTTGAAAGAATATTGATAAAGATAATTCAGTACAAGTTTGGTTGTTATTGTGATTTGATTTATTAGGCAAATAGTTATGGGATCTATGATTGAGTTAGTTTCAATTTGCATCATTAATACTAAAAAAAGATACTTGATTTACACTATGATACTTTTTGACGGACATACAATTGAGATATAAGTTAATTCTTTTAAAGATTTTTAGCATCTCCTTAAAAAATAAAAGAAACTACTGATAAGTGAGAATTAAAAAATTCACTCTAAGCCTTCAGACTAAGTAAAAATGTTTAAAGTTAAAGAGTGGTGTTAGTATTCATTTTAAAACATGACCTAATTGACTAATAAGGAGTATTCAAGACAAGGTGTTTACTCTCGCATCAAAAGGTTCGGTGACTTTTCAAATAAGTCTCTAATAAGGATTATAAATCAGGATTATGAAAATGTTTGAGAGTTGAAGCATCTTTCTCATATATGTTCATTTTATACATTAAGTTGAATTTTTTGGATTTAGTTAAAGATTGAAAATTATAGAGTTGAATTAAATTAATGTATAACTTGATACAAGTAGCTAAAATGCCTAAAAAATTGATAAAATTTGTGATTGAATGAATAATCAAGTGGCTTGACCAATCTAATTGATTTGTTAAATATTTCATAGAGTTGCTACCTATTTAAGTTAAGAGTAATGAAATTAAATTGTTTGAGGAAAAGTAAATTCTTAAGTGTAGAAGAATTTGATAAGTAATAATTAGGTTATGTTTTTAGCAAGATTTTTAGCCCATTTTTCTTATGTTTAGATGATTTCTATAGGATTTGGTACCTAATATGGATTAAATTGCAAACCCTATTTTATCTTCCTAATAAAGAAGGAGTGAATTCAAGCAAGCAGGTGCTAATTTGGAAAGTTTTGGCATGAATTTGGATACACACGGGTTGAACATAAACCCATGTTCAGAAAATAAGCCAGACATGGTCTTATATTATACCCCGTATTAGTCCTTAATCTATCTTTTTTCCTCATGAAGTTGTCATATGATCAGACACAACATAAATGAAATGGACTTTAGACTTGTATTCCTTAAATGAACCCTCATAAGTGCAATTAAGGAGTTACTAAGCCAATATGGATGCACCACATACTTGTGTCGGTGGTTATTTATATATAAATTAGGGCTTTTTACAACTATAAAGAATATAGGTATAACATGTTTCTAAGTTGGACCTATATTAGGTCAAAACCTTTGAACATTTTAGGGTTTCATAAAAATAAAGGAGCTTTTGGAATTAATCAAAGGAGGAAATAAGAGAGGAGTCATAAAAGGTTGGACTATAGTTTCTTGACATAATAACAAAGAAACTTTGGCGATAAAGAAGGAGATTCCATCAAGATTTAACAAAAGAACATCAAGATTACAAGATTTATAAGAATGATATCTTTTACTTTTTTATTTCTTAATTGTTTTTAGTTCTTTTATCTTAGCATTAACTAAATTGGGATAGATCTAGATAGGAGGAATCCTATAATTATTCTTTTAGATTGTTTTCTAGATTTAATGAAAGAATAAAGTTTTATTGTAAATTATTCATAATTATTTCTTGTGATTAAATTGAGATTTGATAGCATCTTGATTCAATGTTAGATTTTATATATAAGATTGAGAGAGCATATATATGATTAGATCTTCACATGAATAATAAGAGTTACATGGAATCCTAGAGATATGACCATATATATCATTTCAGTTAGAGTTAAATCTATCATAGAAATTTATAGAATGAGTTAATGCATTCTTAGGGGTTTTTATTAGAAAGATATTCCAATCAATCAATATAAGGATATGGGTTATATTTCTTGAGAAATAATATGGTTATAACTTTGGAATTTCTACCGGTCCAAAAAAATAAGGTTAATCATTTAATCAAGATAAATATAAGTATATGAAATTTTATGGGGGATTCTATATTTGGATCTTTTTTATCTATTTGTTTCTTCATTCTTGTTCATTTTTTTGGTTTGTTACTTTAGATTAGTTATTTTAGTTTCATTAATATTTTTTAAATCAATCATTCTTTCATTAAATTAGACAATAGAAAGATGGTTAGTATCAATACTTATAGTCCTTATAGGATCTATACTTGTATTCACATATACCATACTGAAAGAACGATAGGTTCACGTGCCTAGTGATATTTAGTATAGTTTTGATCAGATACACAAAATAATCACATCAACAACTATCTTATATGTTACTGTTAAAGTTTATAAGAAACTAGTCACTTCTATTGTCACCATATAATTTTTATCAATATGACATTAACATATCTCACAAAATTTGTAACCAAAATCCTCAATAAGGATTGCATAATGGTCATAAAACTTTTTCTTTCTATATTTGAGAACTCTTCTTAAACCTAACCAAGAATTGGTTCACTAATAATTAGTGTTAAATATAAAAAATAAAGTTAATTTACCAAAAATAATACAAGTATAGCCAAAAGCAAGTAATTGGTTATATTCCATGATAACTAAATAATACTAGGACTTTGATCATATATTTGGTTATTCACATTATTTTATTCAAAATAATAATCCTCACTACTATTTTATAAAGATTACTTTAATCTATTTAATGGGCTAGGATTCGATTCAAACATAATTGCATTTAGTTTGCTTAACAAATTAACAAAATTTAAATTAGGTGGAATCCTTACTAATCACAAATTATGTAAATCTTAGATCAATTAGGAAACAACTTTTTATCAAAACAGATCTTATAAATTATTCATAACCCTGACTTTAAAGTCATATGGTTAGGGGTTTACTTACCCAAGTTATATAAATTTAGTTAAGTAGAACCTATTTTTATAAGACTAGACACATTTAGACTAAAGCAGCCTTAAGTTTGCTCAATGATAGTTTACAATTAAAGGCAAATTGGAACCAGTTACAAGCTCACCCTCTTGTGGAGTCCAACCTTCCCCTGTAACAAATAACATAAACCACACGAGCTCATCTCTCCATACGACCTCAAACATTGAAAAAATCTCCCAATATATAGAGGAAGATTTCCCTCTACTATTTGGAGCTCATTCTAGGAAAACTCCAATTTAGATGAAAAAATCTCATGGAGTAAGGTTGTAGCAGACTGTTATGCATTTAGAAGGCTCCACTATTTCCGACCTTCAACTGGTAAAGATGTAGTTGCACCACCGACATAATTTCTTAACCAAGGAGCCAGGAAATGGAATGCCTCACTAGTTAGAGGATTTATGGACAAGAAACTGTCTTTCCCAGTTGTTAATCACTGGGTGAACATAAACTGGAGCAAACTAGGGTTGAAAAATTTCCTTGTCAATAAATATGATCTTTTCACTTTCAAATTTTCCAACTAGGAAATGCCAAGAAGAAAATTTGAAATGGGACTATGACATATCTAAGAAAGGCTGATGATACTCCAAAAATGGGAACTAGGTTTCCATCTTAATAAGATTGAGCTCCAAACTTTACCAATTTAGGTTGATTTCCACATAATTCCTCTTTAGTGGTCCTCTAAAGGCCTCAACTACCTGACAAGTGCACTGGGAAGGACGATATGACTGGATGACAACACTACCAACTTAAAGAGGATAGGATTCACTTACATATGCATTGAATTCAAGCTGGATAAGGAGCTCCTTAATGAGCTAAACATCTTAAAGTTAAGTACAGAAGATACCTAGGTTAAGGACCAGATAAAGATTACATACCCATAGAAACCACAAAGGAAAGGGTTGATCAAGGTCTAGAGAACTAAAAACAATACTGAGGCTAATAAAAAAAGTGAAGAGGTGAAAGTGGCTACTTAAGAAATAAATTTTGTACGAGATACTCAAGAGGATCAGGAAAAAAAAAGTTACAACTACTATAACGACAATTAATCCTAAAACTATTATAGCATAAAAGCTCAATAATATTGAGACACCTCAAAAGCTAAAGGAAAAAGGCAAGGATATCGTGTAGGATAAGCAACCACAAGTCTGGGAGAAAGAAAGTTAAATCTAAGAAGAGATAATGGACTTGATTGTATGAATATAAGAGAGCTTAATTGCCCCAATAAACAAAAGGCTTTGAAGGATATTCTTATTACTAAAAGGCCTCATTTTTTTGGGTCTTATAGAGACTAAAATAAAAGCAGACATATATAGCAAAGGTCGGAGTTTTTTGCAAAGGGATTACATTAAACTCAATAATCATACTTCACATCGAGGAGGTAAGATAGTAGTTGTATTTAACCCTAACTATTTTGCAATATCTAAATGGGATCATTCAGAATAACATATTCATTCTGAGATGACTATAAGAAACTCAAATTGCAAGATTGTTATCATAGTTCTTCAAGCATGGAACTGGGAGTTTCAAATGACAAATCTATAGAAGGAGCTCTTTAATTTAGCATTTAAAATTGTCTACTTTTGGATACTATTTGGGGACTATAACTACAAAATGTCTATTAATGAATTAAATGATGCTCTAACTCATTCCAATAGGAAGTTTCATGAACAAATTGAATTAAAGTTAAGGATTGGATTGGTGGACCTAAAATTCACAAGATCATTATACCTATTGAGCAACAATCAACATGGTGGAAGGTTTATGCAGAGGAAACTTAATAGATGCTTGGTAAATGTTGAATTTCTCAAAAAAATTCCAAAAGATTCCTGCATATTTTAGGCCAAGCTTGATACCTGATCATCCTATGATTAAGGTTATCCTTGAAAATCATAGAGAAACTCAAAAAGCCCCCTTTAAATTCTTCAATTCTCTACTCCAACACCCTAATTTTGATAATACAACTGCAAATAGTCTCAAAAGAACTCAAAAAGGTAACTAGGAATACAAATTTATTAGCTTCCTCAAACTTCTAAAAGCTCAACGTAAAAAGATGCTAAGACACAACTCTGATCCTCTTCAGTTTTGTAAAAGGAAAGCCTTGTAATCCCTAATAAAGTCCAAAAAGAACTGAGTAGAGATCTTACCAACACAAGCTTGAAGAAGAAGGAAAAGATGAAGTTACTTAATTACTACACTAAGTTGGAGAAATATATCTCACGGCCTAGGAAAAATTCAAGAATACAATGGCTAAAATAAGGAGATAAGAACTGCAAGTTCTTCACAATATAATCAAGGGCAGAAGAAAAACTAATATAGTGTATCTAAAGGGTTTAGATATCTTATTAACTAATGACTAGGATAATATGAAATAAATGGCTCAAAGCTACTATGCAAATTGCTTGGAAGAAATTATAGGGTTAATTTAATTCCATAAGACATGCAAGATACTTTAAGGGGCCCAATCTCAAATCGATAGAATAAAGAACTAATAAGGAGAGTCACCCCAGAAGTGATCAGATCCACTCTATTTTCCCTTAACCTCGATAAAGCCCCAGGCCCAGACAGTTTTAATATAAAATTCGTTCAATCCTCTTGGAGCATTAATGGTTCCTTACTTATTAAAATAGTCAAACAATTTTTTGACACCAACTATATGTCTCTTGAGCTAAACAAAACATAAATCATTCTGATTCCTAAAGTTTCTAATCCAAAAAATATAGACTAACTTCATGTTACAATTTCATCTATAAGGTAATCTCCAAGGTATTAGCTAACTGGCTCAAAGAGACTCTCCAAAGTTTCATCAATTCATGTCAGGGAGCTTATGCCAAAGGTAGGAACATTGGTGATAACATCTTCATCACTCAAGAACTCTTCAAGAGATACTTTAGCAATAAACATATCAAAAGTTGTGTGATGAAAATAGATTACACCAAGATATTTGATATAATAAGTTGGGAATTTACATTAGATGCACTTCAAACTCATGGATAACCTCATAGTTTTTTAGACTAGATCACTCAATGCCTTATAGCAGTCTCCTATGTAGTGATAATTAATGGTGAACCATCTAACATATTCTAGGTAGAAAGGGGGCCAAGGAAAGAGGATCCCTTATCTCCATTCCTTTTCACTATCGTAATGGAGATACTTAACGAAATTACCAATCTTAATATCAACAGGAATCCAAGTTTTAAGTTTTATTACTAATGTAAGAAACTCAGGGTTTCACAGCTTACTTTTGTTGATGATCTGCTAATATTTTATGGAGTGGATAATAAGTAAATTGACATAATTAAGAACTCATTAAACTCCTTCAAAGAGATCCCAGGACTGGAGTATAACCATAAAAAGAGCTTAATTTTTCTTTCATGTAATACATAATTTCAAATTCTTGGAACTAGAAGCCTGAACCTATAATCACTTCCTTTCAAATATCTAGAAGTCTCCATATCCTCCTTAAAAATTACTTCCAAGGACTGCAAGCCTTTTATCAATTCCATAACAAGAAGAATCAATGTATGGAGCAAGAAATGGCTCTCCTATAGATGAAGAATTCAGTTATTAGTTAGTGTGCTTAACAGTTTAAGTATATAATGTTTATCCCATATGGTTCTACCTAGAGGTGTGCTAGAAAGAATAGATAATATGATTATAGAATTTATATGGAAGGGCTCAACAAACTCCTTTAATGTTCCTAATGTAAAGTGAAGCACATTATGTCTTCCTAAGAATGAAGGGGCTATAGGTATAATGAAATGATCCATCCCAGAGTTCCCCTTCCGGAACCCAAGTGGAGCCCTTTCGATGACCCCACGGTAGCCCTCTAATCGATATCTACTTCAATTGAAGGGTTCCCGCAAAGTCAAGCCATTCAACTATTAAAACACTTTTATACTTTAACTTTTAAAAGTGCAGAAAATAGTGGAAATTTTTTTCCAACCATTTTACTAAAATTTTCGGTAGCACAACGACTGTATTTTAACCTGCCCAAAATTTTCAAAATAACCTGCATAACACAATTTGAAACACTTCTAATATTTCACACCAATTTCTCAACTACAAATTATGGACTTCAAGTCCACTCACAGGCAACCCCAAACAAATAATTCTCAACATTTTAAAAACATTATTGAGGATCAAAGCTCTCGTAGTTCATTAAGAAAAATATATTTACAAATCTACTAATATTCACAAGATCACACTTTTGAACTCTTTCCAAAATGACTTAAAACATATCACACATATAACAAAAATAACACAAACACAGTAGCACTCGACGATACATCTAATCATGCGACGGAGTCCCAATTACTGCAACACTTGAACGCATACCTAGGATGGTTTATTTAAAAACATAAAAATAAAGGTGAACTAAACGAGCCTAGTGAGTGTAATCAATTTATAAGAAGATTGAATTTTTCATAACAATAACTACAGTATTCTACACAATCATAAAGCTCATGGTAAAACATTTTTTATAACAATTTATTTGTGTATCATCAAATCTGGTAATAACATAACATTTCGTAAAATACAATTTCAATTTTATGAAATACTATTTCGAAATTAAACTCATAATATAAAAATTTTCTTTTTCCTTTTTCCTTTTTCCCTTTTTTCCTTTTCGTTAAACAATAAACAGTGGTGGCAATAAGTTTTTTGAAAACTTTAATGCTGAAAAGAAGCCAACCACTAGATTGGTACCATATGGTACCTCTCAAATCACTTTTAAGAATAAATAGTGGAGGCATTATTATTACATGACTTTTCTTGCTCAACATAGCCCACCACTAGCTTCTTTACCATATGGTACACTAGGCCTAAAGTCACAGAGCTGGTTCTGCATCGCTTACCCGTGACTAGTTAATCACTATTTACGGAGCTGGTTTTGCATCGCTTACCTGTAATAGGTTAACCGCTATAGACCGATAGTTATGGAGTTGGTTCTGCATCGCTTACCAGTAATAAGTCGCGGAGCTGGTTCTACATCACTTACCCATGACTAGTTAACCACTATTTACGGAGCTGGTTCTACATCGCTTACCCTTAATATGTTAACTGTTATAAACATACCGGTATAATAACATGTATAAAGCCTAGTGGTGTACCATAGGCTAAAAACTTATTTCCTCTTTAATAACAAATAACATCATTTCAATGTAAATCCAAATCATATGAAATTTAATTTTCAAACTCAATTTCATATTTTGCTAAAACATAAACTTATGCCAGCAATATTCGTTTGTCATATCTCATTCACATAAAGCTCAACGTAAATGTTCATTTCATGAAAACCATTTGTGCAAAATCAATTTAAAGAACACTCACAATTTTACAATCAACAATTCCTTTGCAAAGAATTTATTCATTTTAAAAATAA
>JAOQMM010000008.1:23972585-23984730 GCA_027563515.1 Erythroxylum platyclados | reverse complement strand
GATTGTTGGCACCTTTGTCCTTGTCTACACCATCTTCTCTGCTACTAACGCAAGGAGAAATGCTAGAGACTCCCATGTCCCTGTATGTATCTTACCTTATCTCCCTTCTTTTTAAGTTATTTAGTTTTTACAACTATGAGAAGTATGACATAATCTTAGGTTGAACATCTTTGAACCTGCTTGTTTTATCGTATGGTATTCGTCTTATTTTGTTGGGTTAAGCAACAAGTTTTGGATCTAGTAATAAGTGGACAATACTCAGGGTGGGTTGTCTTTTTACACTTTGTTGGTTATTTTGCTCAAGTTCTATTTTTTACTATTGTCGTGGGTTTCCCTTATACACATTTTTTGGCAAAGATTGTATTTTTTATGATCTGATCATTCATATGGCTTTTAAGAATCTGAATAGTCCTTGTTATAAGTAATACTAGGCTACTCTCTATAAACAGGAAAGTTTGGTCTCAGCTCCCGATGTTGAGTACTTCGAAAACTAGTCGTGTCAGATTATTAAATGCCTGGGTACATGGGTCTTTTCGTTGCTATGAATGGATTATTGCTTAAGTTAATAAAACGTTATGGTGCTTCGAAATTTCGTTTAAATAACTAGAATAAAATCTCATCGTTAGCTTAAAGTAGCAAACTAGCCTTTAATTATTGGAACCTAATAGTTGCTAGTTGTCCCTTTGAGGACATCCGATAAAATTAGAACTATACAAAGTCGATTCACATGGCGCCTACGTAAGGATGACACGCACAACTCTAGAAATTGTGAGCAGAACTTTGCAACATATCAAGTATAAGCAGAACTTTGTAGCATATCAGGTATATTTGTCCTGTTATTTTCTTAATAACTTTGTCTTCTAAACTTGCATCACCTAATGAAGATCTATAGTGTTTTTTTTTCCTGAAGCTGGTATTATTATATTTTAATTATTTATTATTAATTTATCCTAATATTTTTTCTAATTTTTTAATTTTTTAATTTTTATTTCATTTTGTATGTGGATCAACTAGAAATAGCTTCTCTACTCTGTAGGGGTAAGGCTACGTACTATCAAACCTTCCCAGACCCCGTATTAGTACGGGATTCAATTGGGTGCAATGAATGAATGAATGAATGAAAGTAATATAAGTGGTAGTTACAAAAATAACCTATTTGATGCATGAATTCTAGGCAAACATCAATTGTCATAATATAAAATAAATTTGTTCATTCATTTAGTTTACCAAATACACCAAATTATAAAGTCTATTTACAAAATAACCTACTAGGTGCATGGGTTCATCATTTACCTTATGAACAAATAAACTTATTTATTCTCTTAGTTTACATAATTAGATAATTACAAAAATAAACATGTTCATTCATAAGTTATTTAAATGTCTATTTTGTCAACTTGCTAGCCACTAGTTTTAATTATTTCTTTCCTCTTAGTTATTGTAGGTTATAATTGTCTTGAAGTGATACTAGATTTACCTTTAAACCTAAGACCTTTTGGTTTAAAAGATAAATTGAAAGGTCTTAGATTAATATGTCTATATTTCCTTTTAGTTGTGTTTGTAAAACTAGCAACTTGTGAATTAATGCTTGTTAATCAACAAGCTGATGCGTTTAATATTGACAATAACCACAAATATCTAAGTATATACATATACTCATGTTATGCTTTTTTGACTAGATATACATTCCTAATTAATTGACATGTTACTTTGAGACCGAGTTTGCTAAACATGATATTTACTAACGGAGTAGCATCTTTCATATAATCATGTTTTGTAAGAGAGAAATATCTATTTACCTATAAGACTTCTCTAACTGTTGGCCCTTTAGTTGAAGTTTTGAAGACCTACAAAATAATACGCATAATTTTAAAATTGATACTAGATAAAAAAGATAGATAAACTAATAGTTGCTTACATTGACAAGTTGTTCATTAGGTCTTACTGCATTACACTTTCTATTGTTGTGTCTAAAAGCACCATCATTCCTACATTTTTGCACTTAATCCTTTTGTGACATTTTTCTTGCACTTGGTACTTCCTTTGATTCATTATTTTCTCTCCTTCTTTCCTTTTTTAGTCTTCCTAGAATCACCCTTTTGGTTAGTGGATTTATTTTCTTATAATCATTTTTTGGCTAGAAGATCACTCCATTAATAGGCCATAATACTTGATCATACACTCTTAAAAGGTGTTCTTCTTGTAGCATCCTTTGATAAATGCGTTAAGTTTTTGTTTAGAGTTATTGGTAGTACTAGTAGCATTCTTCAATAGGTAACAATATATGTCTCATGCTTTGTAGCTATAACCTTATATGCTCCATCATCACTCCACATAATCCTCTATTGCATTGCCTCCTCATTTTTTTCTTACTCCTTAACTAATATATGTGTAATATCTTATTTCCATGCATATGCATATACCCTTCTTTTAGCATGTCTCTTCATGATCATAGTTCTTATAGTTTATAGCATACTAAATACCCAAAGGACTTCATCTGTAAGATACATAGAAGTTCTTAGCAATTGCCTTGTAAAGTTTTCTTGAGCAATCAAAGCATTCTCTAAGTTTCCTCATTCTTCTTCTTGTTTTATCTTACATCTTTAATAACTTGTGCTAGCTCTATTTCTAGCATTCGAGGGAGAGGCTGACTTAATAGAGAGACATTCAACTGAGTGTTGCGTGGTATGTTTGTAAAAACACCAAGTCCGTGACAGTTGTTATTAGAGCCAAGGTTGTGCTCATTGTTGCCTTGTAAAGATGTCGGGACCAAGTGGGACTACCAACGTTGGGGAGGAGAAGAAGACCAGTAGGGAGAGATCAAGGTCGAGGGACGTCTTGGTGGACAATAATAGAAGACTCGCGAAGGTGGAGCTCATGGTAGCCAAAGGGCAAGAGAAGTTTAAGGATGTGGACTAACGCATCGAGGAACCTGAGAAGGGGAAAGAAGAGTTCCAAGAGGAGATGCAAGGTGCCTTGAACATAGTCGCTTCCAAATGTTAAGACTAAGTGAAGGCCTTAGAGGAGTCTCTTCAATCTGAGATTCTCTATCTCAAGGAAGAGCTTGCAAAGGTTATGGATGAGCTAGTCATTTGCAATAGGGTCATTGCTCAAGGGGGAAGCAACGTTATGCCCACAGTAGTCACTACTCCTTTGAAGGTGGACATTCCAAAGCCAAAGGCGTATGGTGGGTCGAGGAACGCAAAAGAGATCGATAATTTCCTTTGAAGCTTGGAGCAATACTTTATGGCACTTGTTGTCGTGGAAGATGCCAAGAAGATTGACAATGCCACTCTCTACCTTGAGGATACCGCATAGTGACATCGAGAGGGGTACTTGCACTATAGATACATGGGATGAGCTCCAAAAAGAACTCAAGAGGCAATTCTACCCTGAGAATGCAGAGTTGGAGGTGAGAGCCAAGCTATGACGTCTCACACAAAAGGGGAGCATTCGAGACTATATGAAGGAATTCTCTGAAGTCCTCTTGGAGATCCCCGACTATTCAGGTAAAGAAGCACTCTTTGCTTTTATGGATGGTTTACAAAATCGGGTGAATTTAGAGATCGAAAGGCGTGGTGCGTAAGGCCTCACCACCGCCATTTCCATTGCTGAGTCACTTATTGAATTCAAGAAGCCTAAAAAACCCAAGTCTCAAAAAGACAAGGGTGGCAAAGGAAAGAGTGGGGGAGACAACCATCAAAGCAAAGAGGGCTCCCAAAGGGGAGAAAGCATTGATCAAATGCTTCTTTTGTAAAGGACTGCACAAGGTAAGGGGATGCCCGAAGAAGAGCAAGCTCTCTGCCTTGTTTGAAGAAAGGGAGGAGCAAAGACAACGCGAAGAGACCAAAATGGGGTCCTTGCAAATTCTAAATGTCATCAAAACCAAAGTTGAGGTGCCCAAGTCTAAGAAGAAGGGACGATTATTCATGGAAGTTCAGGTGGGTGACAACATTGTAAAATCTTTAGTTGACACCAGAGCTACTCACAACTTTCTCGAAGTAAAAGAAGCAAATCGATTGGGCCTCAAGTATAGTAAGGAACAAGGATGGCTAAAGGAGGTGAATTCTAAGCCTAAGTCAACCTTTGGAGTTGCTCGTGGCCTCAAGGTATGCCTAGGTACGTGGTCTGGCCTTGTTGATTTTTCAATTATTCCTATGGACGATTATCCAATTATACTTGGCATGTAGTTTATGGATGACGTCAAGGCCATGCCAATTCCTTTCGTCAATACTATGTGCATTTTGGACGAGGGTAATACGTGCATGGTGCTTTTGTCACGTGAAGCAAGTCTACAAGCCAAGCAACTTTCGGCCATGCAACTTGCCAAGGGTGTGAAAAAGGTGCAGCCCACGTTCTTGGTGGCACTTAAAGAGGAAAAGCAAGCTTCATCAAGTGGACTACCTAAGGAGATTGGCCACATCCTTGAGGAGTACAAGGATGTGATGCCCGTGGAGTTGCCGAAGAAGCTCCCACCAAAACGAGAGGTAGATCATAAAATCGAGTTGGTGCAAGGTGCAAGTCCACCCACGACCTTACCTTATGGAATGATGTCTCCCGAGTTGAAGAATTGAGGAGGCAACTAAAGGAGTTGTTGGATGCTGGATATATCCAACCATTGAAGGCTCCATATGGTGCATTTGTGCTTTTCCAAAAGAAGCACGATGGGTCACTTTGTTTATGCATCGACTATAAGGCGCTCAATAAGATCACTGTGAAGAATAAGTATCCCATTCCCCTCATTACTGACTTGTTCAATCAACTTGGTGAAACAAGGTGGTTTACCAAGCTTAATTTGAGATCGAGGTGCTATCAAGTATGGATTACGAAGGGAGATGTACCAAAAACTACTTGTGTTACGAGGTACGGTTCCTAGTAATGCCTTTTGGACTTACTAATGCTCCTGCCACATTTTGCACCCTCATAAATCAAATATTACAACCCTTCTTAGATAAATTTTTCATGGTATATTTGGATGATATTGTGATATATATCAAAACATTGAAAGAGCATCTTATGCACTTACGACAAGTTTTCCAAGTCTTAAGGGAAAACGAGCTAGACGTGAAAAGGGAGAAATGTGCTTTTTCATAACATGAAGTCATGTTTTTAGGGCACATTGTTAGAGGGGGCAAGCTACGAATGGACAAGTCCAAAGTGCAAGTCATCCATGATTGGAAGCCACCAAGGAAGGTGTCTGAGGTACGTTCTTTTCTTAGCCTTGTTAACTACTATCGTAAGTTCATCAAAGGATATTCCTCCCTCGCATCTCCACTTACCAATTTGTTGAAGAAGAATAGAGTTTAGGCTTGGGATGCTAAGTGTCAAGGGGCATTCGAAGCATTGAAACAAGGAGTGATGGAAGAACTGGTGTTGGCCCTTCTTGATCACACCAAAGCATATGAGGTACATACTGATGTTTTCGATTTTGCACTTAGTGGTATTTTGATGCAAGATGGACATCCAATTTCTTACGAGAGTCATAAGCTAAATGATACCAAGCACCGCTATACCGTTCAAGAGAAGAGATGATCGCGGTGGTGCTTGCGAACTTGGAGGCATTACTTATTGGGGTTCAAGTTTGTTGTGAGGATTGATAATGTTGCTACAAGTTACTTCCTCAACCAAAAGAAGTTGACACCGAAGTAAGCTAAGTGGCAAGCTTTCTTAGAGGAATTCAATTTTTGATGGAGTATAAGCCGGGCAAGGCCAATGTGTGGCTGATGCGCTTAGTAAAAAGGCCGAGTTAGCCGTCATCACAAGTCCAAGCTTTCCTTTGGTGGATCATTTCAAGGAGTGACTTGAGCATGACTCGCAAGCCAAGAGTTTGATGGAATTGGCAAGTCGGAGGAAGACGCACCAATTTTGGCTTAAGGATGGGGTGCTCACTACCAAAGGCGATCAAGTGCACGTGCCAAACTGGTAAGGCTTGAGGAAGGAAATCATTAAGGAGTGTCATGACTCCAAATGGGCAGATACCAAGAGGAGACATTTGGAGTTCGAGGAAGGAGACTTAGTAATGGTGAAGCTCCTTCCCCATCAAAGCCGACAGTTCACCAAGGTGCACAAGGGGCTAGTAAGGCAATATGAGGGCCTTTTTCCTATAGAGAAAAGAGTTGGCAAGCTAGCCTATCGATTGACATTGCTCTCATATTTGGAGATGCATCCAGTTTTTCAAGTGAGCTTATTAAAGTCGTATCATGCTGACAAGGAGGAACCGAGTAAGGGCGAGTCGAGGAGAGCACCCACAACCATCACTACTTCTTAGGAGCGTGAGGTAGAGGAAATTTTGGCACATCGTGTTATACCGAGTAGGGGTTTACATCCTAGGTATGTGGAGTACTTTGTAAAATGAAAGGGATTACCCGATAGTGAGGCAAGTTGGGAGCATAAACTCACATTATGGGACAAAAGGAAATGATTGAGGCATATAAGGAGGACGTGACAAGGGCGTCGCCCAAATGAGTGGGGGGGAATGTCATGTTTCGCATGTTTTAAGGCCCACAAGATGAGGTTTGGGTCCAAAAGAGTCTTCTAAAGCATGTTGGAATCTTCTGGAAGCTTCTGAAATATGGTAAAAGTTGATGAAAGACCTTGGAAGCTTCTAGAACATGGTAAAAGACTATGGAAGCTTGCAGAAGCTTATAGAACATTGTGGAACAATATGGAACATTATAGAAGCTTGTAGAATGTTATAGATATGTACATAATGTACATGAAGTATGTAAAGTAGTGTAGAGAATTCTAGATGGTGATTGTGAACTCTTAGATCAAATGAATCGTAATCATCCATTGAAGAGGTAAAAAGTTATAAATATCCAAGGGACTTCATTTGTAAGATGCATAAAAGTTCTTAGCAATTGCCTTGTAAAGTTTTCTTGAGCAATCAAAGCATTCTCTAAATTTCCTCATTCTTGTTCTTATTTTATCTTATATCTTTACTAATTTATGCTAACTTTGTTTTTAGCAATCGAAGGAGAGGCTGACTTAATTACGAGACATTCAACTAAGTATCGCACAGTTCGTCGGTAAAAAGACCAATTCTGCGACAATTTGCACGGGGATAAGATCAAATGTTGTAGTTTTCTCGTCATGGAATTTTCGCAGGCAAATCCGTAATGATGTGCATCTGAAAGCGCAAGCCTTACGTTTATGCATATGCTTATTTGGGATGTTAAACCAAATGTCGTCTTCTTTAATAATCATGTCTGTCTCATTGAATACACATAAATAGTGTCATTACAGAACCACTGCTTTCTATTATTGGTTAAGCAGCAAACATGGAATGCCTAAGTTCGTGAAGGTGTTATGACCAGAGCTGCTTTAAACCGCACCACGTTATTGCAACACTTCGTTTTCCCACCAAATAACATTAAACACTCTCTTGTAAGCCTAAGCTCTTGTCTCCCAAAATGATTTAAACCTCCTTTTACTACTGAGACATGCTGTATTCAAAAGGACTTAAGAATTCAACCTCTGAATGTCCACCAATTGGTAAAGATCCCCTCTCCGCTGCTTGCTCAAGGGTAGGCTTGTCCTATTTGAGCACAAAGTAGATTGTTGTTAAGGGTGATAATGTGTATGGAGTAAGAATTTTAAATTCAAAACCTCCAAGAGGAAGTTGCTACACCGGAAATACATCACCTTCTCTGGTCAATCTGTGAATAATCGACCTCTGCTATAATGATATCCTGCTCATGCTCAGTAGTAGCCAAGATTTCTCCGAACTGCCATTCACATAAATTATGAAAATGTAATTCCGTCTACTGCAAGATTCAACAGATGTAACCTCAAATAGGAGATTCACTCACTGGTCCTACAAGGGTGGAGTGGCCCCAAGCCACATAGCCAGCTCCAGCATCTCTAGCAGGTGAGCAGGTTGCAACATATAGCTGCCACTCAAAAGTCGTGAAGAAAATATTCTTGAGGAAGACATTGATAACATCCATAGAGACAAGTAATGAAAGTAAAGATGGAACATCAGATCAACAGAGAATACGATGGCCAAAACCATGCCTGTTCTGAGAATTCCTTCAAAGAATGGATATGAGACGATCTTGGGTTCTAAATGAGTGGTGATGGTCAATAATATAATAAAATTCTGCAATTAAGCATGTAAATTCTTCCGAGTTTTGAACCATACATCACAACCCAGATCAGGAATTCAGAAAGAAGACTTCAAAAAATGTGTTCATAAATAAAATTTTTCACATAGCCAATCAACCATGCCTGAAAATAGGCAATTTTTTATCTCTTAAGGGACGCTCAGCACTTTCCATTCTCTCATAGCACAACAGGCAGCTGTACCAACTTCCTAGTCATTGCAGATTCTAATAGACAATCAATATAGTTTTTTTTTCCTGTACAACCAATGCTTTTTTGAAAATTATAAATATGTTATACATCATGATAACAATGTCGCATAAATAATAAAAATAATCAATGCCACCCTATTTCAACTCTAAATCAACTTAAACCTTCGACCCTCTAGCTTCAAAGTTCATCCCAAAGCTTCTTTCAAAACTTTAGCTTGTTCTGTTCCTTTATATTAATTTCAACTTTTAAGATGTTAAGTCTCTAGTTCTTCACGGCTTATTTAAACTTCCAAATACTAATTTGATTACCGGACTCTATTTTTTCACATAAGAGAAGAAAATGGGTTGCCAGTTCACCTGGTTGTCTACAGCCCTGCAAAAAGATAGAAGGCAGATAATTAGTATAAACGTCATCATAACTAAGTAAATAAACTATACCTTGCAATTTATGAGCAGATAACCATTGAAAATTAACTGCATATAGTATAAATTGGTTGCTGGTAGTGTTCAGAGACTACTTGCATATATTTTTATCATTTGAAGTACATAAAGTGTTCAATAACTGGCATATCCATTCCACTATGTGTCAATGTAACATAAGTTTCTTCTCTGGACTTCCATGGAAAAGCCTAAATCTGCTATGTGCAATTGAACTTGCAGCATGAGAACTTACGAGGGCACAATTTTCTGTGGACAATATAATAAAATAGGAAATACCTTGCCCTCTGTAATAACTCCCAGTGCAATGGTCCGGTTGTCATGTTAAATGCTCCAGGATAGCATATCAAATGAGCACCTATCATCAATTTGCAGTTAATTAGAAATATAAAAAGATAAAAATAATGCCACCAAGATTAAATAAGCTGAAGGAAAAATGATTCCTGAACCAGTAGACTAAAAGTCTATGTTCATTAAAATATGGTCCAGAAGTATAGTGAACAATTCCACACAAAAAGATAGCACAAGAGTTCCAAACAAGTCACGGCCTATACTCTCCTTGAGAACTAACTGTTCATATTACTGCTACAAAATGCAAGTGATGAGCAGATTGTGCAGGGATGTAACTCCATTTATGAGCTTCGAGTAGACAAGGGTTTGGAAGCATATTAAGGTAGTTTTGCAGTGGACTAATTTACGGAGGCCTATAACAAATACATTACCTCTACTTGACCTACAAATTTCGTTGTAATCATGCCCATTTCTGCTAAGAAAGAAGTATGAAAGGTCTCAAATGTAACAAACACTTACTCTGAGAAATGGAGTTCTAATCTCCTCAAAACAAGTTGTTTTACTAGCTTGCATTTATAATTCCTCAACATTTATTTGCAAGGATAGAATAACAAATCATCCACGTGACTTTTAAATTACCAATTTGGTCCTACGAACCAGTGATCCCACAAGTTTTTCTGAATATCATTCCTCAACATTTCTTTGCTAGGATAGAATATCAAATCATCCACATGACTATTATAGTATCAATTGGGTCCTAGGATCCAATTATCCCACAAGTTGAGGTTTCTAAATAAATACATGACGACAACAATACAATTCTAATGGCATAATAAAGTCTTGTAGAGTCCAGATCTAAATATAGCTTGAATAAACAGATTAAGATACACATAAATGACATAAAATTCTTTGATTAAGTTGTGAATTTAGATTGCCTGAAGTTGAAGGTTTTAAAATCTTTACAGGCAAACAGTTTGTACAAGCATTAAAAATTGCTGTTTAATAGTTTACATCAAAGTGGAAAAAGCTAAGAACAGGACTTTTGGGCATCTTAGTTTGCCCTTATAGAACTTAGGCTTTTGCTCTTTTAACTCCCTATGTTTTTCTAGTTGCTGGATGCTTTACTCACCCGGTCTATAGATTTTACTACTTCATTTCTTTGCTTTTTGAACATGTAAAGCTCCTCAGTAGTATGAAAATTTTCATGAACCTGCTCTTGAAGGTTACAAAGTGAACAAGATTGTTGCATATCCTCCAAATTAGTTAATGTGTAGAAATTATGTCTGTCTCTCAACGTGTTTCACAATTTTGGTTATACTTTGAATGCAGTTTTGCATTGACACACTCACATAATCTATCTCATCGGCGAACCAGCATGAACAAATTTAACAAGAAAAAGATAATTATGTTGCAGATTAATGGAAAATATGAAAGAAAAAACCTCTTGCTCCATATATCATGGCCAGCTCCTGGAACCGTATGTCATAACAGATACCTATACCAATACGACCAACCTCTGCACAGAGAACAGTAATCACTTTTTACTAGGACATAAAAGGGTATCCAAATGATACTTCGAAGAAGGAATAGAGGGCAGTGAAAAACCACCAAGTAAATATGGTGAGATAAATTTATACCAATCTGAAAATGACACAAGACTAAAAATGAGAAACGGTGAAGTGGGAATTGAAGCGCTCCTAACTGTAGTTATTTCCATCTTAATTGGAGAAAGGAGGCAATATTATTTTGTAAAAGTGCAATTCCCAGTGGTATAGTGCCAGAAGTGGAAAATATAGAGGGGTTGAGTGAAAGATGATTATGAAATAGAAATTAACCATGTTATGCATACCACGGCATCAATTTAGTAGAGGCCACAAAGGATTTAACAAAAACGTATTTTTTGCAGAGGAAATTGGAAGGTCAATCCAAGAACAGAAAAAGATGATTTCTCTATTGAAGAGTAATGGGGTCACTGATAGCCCTATGCATATATAACTGAGAAGGTTTTTACTAAACTTTGTTGTTTTGGATGCAATTTGTATTCATAGAATGAAAAGAAATGAAGCACATTTTTCGACTTTTGTATCAAAGGGGAGAAGAGACCTGTATCCACAATAGTTGGTGTCCCTCCTGCTGTTAGAGTCTTTGATTCCATGAAGGTAATCTTCCCAGGAATGTCAATATCGAAGAGGTGTATCTGCGGTTACTAAGAAATGTCAAAGGTATACAATCTAATCTTAATAAATCTTCTTTTGGCAGCACTAAATGCTCAAGCATCTGAAGAGCAGAACTATAAACCGGTAAAGACAAGAATTCAAATTCAGATACTTCCGTAATGTTGATATGCACAAGCAAGTACCTTCCGGTGCTTGGCTATCAAGTTTCCCTTGCTATCAAAGACACAGCATGTATTATACAGCCTACCCTGAGACCGTTCTGATATAGAGCCACCAACTATAGTGATCTTGAGATGACGAGCAATCTCTGAGAGCATGGCCGTTGAAGGAGAAGCCTCATAACCCGCGTCTATGTCCTCAGCATACACTGGGAAACTATCGTTTGAATATGGACCATTCCAAATTTCCTTTGATGAACATGAAAGACAATTAATCTTCAATTCAGGCAGTTGCTATGGTTAGTCAAAGAAAGAGTTCGCATTTCTGAGACCCTCTGTTGTTTTAACTACAGCCCAGGACTTGTGTGATTCCGGATCCACGCAAATAACCCAGAAGCATGCAATTCTCAAACATTGTACCAGACGTAAATGAATAAGCAAACCTCTGGCATTTGTGTTGTAGAAGTAGTAAAGCACCCATAGATACGAATTTCATTGCAAAAGACAGATAAGAAACTCACAGGCAAAACAACCAGGTTGGCACCCTTAGCAGCAGCCTCCTCGATCGCTTGGCGAGCATGCGCAATGTTCCTCTGTTTATCCGCCGTCACAGCCAACTGGCACAGACCTATCTTAAACTAGAGAGAGAGAGAGAGACTGAAAACAATAATCAACAACAGGAAAAAGAAGACTAGGAAAAGAATCTACCCTTGAATCCATTAAAAACAAGGAGGTAAAATCAAACCTTGGTAACAGGAGGAGTGGG
>JAOQMM010000008.1:23941127-23954816 GCA_027563515.1 Erythroxylum platyclados | reverse complement strand
CTTAATATCCCCTTTAAACTGGAAGGATGAAGTTTAGCTCCTTATAGCTCTACAAAGGGAAAGGGATCTTAAACGCACTTTTATAGTGCAAAATTAGGGTTATGTGGTTATATACAATTAACTACACGGGTGTATAAGTGACCATGTATATTAATTTGGAAGAAATTGCAGAGTTACATGATCTTAGAGAGATACTAGTCAATTCACCTACACAGTCATGTAAGTCTCTATATAAGCGTGTAGGTCTTAAGGTTGTTTGAAACAACATCTTCAAGATCATACATATTTCCAGTGACATGACTATGTAAGTTAGAGTAACTCAAATTCTTCCATTCTTTGTCCCATCTTCATCCTAATTTATATCCTTTTTTTCTCCACAAAGGCAAATAAGATCAAACATCAATAAAATGGCTCTAAGGATCTAGATTTAGCTCTCCAACTTGTACCTAAAGAAAATATAAACCAAATTAAGTATCTTAAGTGTAACATAACATTAATCATTAAGCATTAGGGAATAAATACATCAACAATTAAACACTTATCAGTAAGCATTCCCTAGGTCGTGTTTAAGTTTAACACATACCTAATTTCTAATATTTATTAGAATGTATCTTCAACATTTCATTGTAATTGCTCTTCTAATTATCTTATGATGAGTGTTCTTGATTTCCCTTGCTTCATTACTACAAAAACGAAACTAAAAATTGCAAGTAATAAAAAGAAAGAAATAAGGACTTGAATTTTAAGGGAGACAAACCAACTGAAAAATAAGAAACCAAAACATTACTCTATAATGGCAATTAATTCAAAATGAAATTAAAGGTTATAAAATAAATTTGGTTAAGTTTCCTTCTAGATTTTCTTCTCTAAAACTCTTTAACTTAAATTTCTTCTTAGACTTGATTAAGGGTCATCAACAACTAAGGTCTCCGTTCTATCGTTTATTGAGTTATAAGTATATCTTTAACCTTATCTGTTTACTTTGGTGATGGAAGGCCTCTCTAGGCTAATTGGTAAGCTACTCTCGGCTAATAGGAGATGCCAATTCCATTATAAATGCCAAACCCTTCAGCTCACCCATCTTATGTAGGCGGATGACCTCCTCCTACTCTGTGGGGCTGAAGCTCAATCCATAGCCATAATGAAGCATGCCTTGAATCTGCTTGCAGAGTGGTCTGGGTTAAGGTTGAACCCTAGGAAAAGTTGCCGCCTGGTCTCGAAGGATGTAAGAAACGTTGGTCAGATACAGAATTAGATAGGTCTGAATATCCACATGGGCCCTTTCTGCTATCTAGGGGTTCCCATTTCTTCAAATAAACCGAAGCTACAGGATTGTCTTCCACTAGTGGAAAGGATCAAAGCAAGGGTCTATGCATGGCAGAATAGATTCCTCTTATATGCTGGCCGCCTTACTCTCATTATCTCGATGCTAAGCAGTCTTCACCTCTATTAGGTTGCTCATATTGCCCTGCCAAAGAAGGTACTAAAAGAGATAGATAGAATCGTTAAAAATTTTCTATGGTCTAGTCGAATGAACAACCCTATGAATGCTAAGGTTAAGTGGAGTGAGGTAACCACTTTGAAGAAACTGGGTGGTCTAGGGATCAAGGCTTTATCTCATATGCAGAAGTTATTGATGTGTAAAAGACTTTGGCGCTTATATACTGATCATAATGGGTTGTGGGTAAAATGGATACATGAATACCACTTAAAGAATCAGAATTTCTGGCAAGTCTCTTGTAATAAAGAATTTTCATGGATCTTGATCCAAATGATGAGACTGCGCGAACTAGCCTACCCGTGTATCAAACGCAAAACGGGCAATGGCGACAAAACGTGGCTCTGGTATGATAATTGGGTAGAAGCAAGCCCCCTCATCCTTAACCCTCAAGTAAACCACTTGAGAAATAGAATCCCTCTTCACAGCAGGGTCTCCTCCTTTATTAGGAACGGGGCCTGGCGAGATAACTTCAGAGGCTTTGCAAGCCTGTCTCATCTATTACCACCCTAGGAAATTTTCATTTGGAAGATACCATCAGCTGGACTCCAGCCCCGAATGGCAAATTTTCAAATCATTCCTGCCATCATCACCTATACCGTGATCTTACAGTGGTTCATTGGCACTCTCTGTTATGGCATAACCCCATCCACCCAAAGGCCTCTTTCATCACTTGGCTGGAGATCAAAAATAGACTAAGAACGAAAAGCCAATGGAAAGGTAACGCTGATACTACCTATTTACTATGCAAACTGAATGTTGAGGATAGGGACCACCTATTCTTCTCTTGCCCGTACTCTATGGCAATGTGGAGTAGGATATCTCACCTGTGTCCTGGGAATAGGTCTCCTTATACTTGGAATCAAGCTCTTTGCTGGGCTATCAATAACTCTCTGAAAAGCTCTCTTGATGCCAACCTCTATAAGGGCGTCTTCACCTCTACTATCTACTGTCTCTGGAAGGAAAGAAACTCGTGCCGATTTTCGGATCGTGAAGTGGAGAAATATCAGCTTGCAGATAAGATTGTTAATTAGATCAGGGCTGCTATCCTTGCAAAGAACCTCCACCTCACTCTATCCCCTGATTCACGAACCAGATGGCATTTGTAACTTAGTGTTGATTGGAATTGAGTAGCCTGGATCCTGCGTTTTTGAAGACCACCAGCATTGAGCCACTGCTGTCTTCTTCGGCACAGCTAAATGAAGCTTGATCTCTTTGTCCTGAAGCTCCCTTAGTTTCGGGCAATTAAATCCTTTTCTAGTTTTTTTTCCTTTAGTAAATGATTGATTGTGCTGGCTTTTTCTAGTCTAGTTCTGCTGTTTGTGCTGAACCTCTACTTCTATAAGGTCTTTTGATCCTCATTGTAATATTGCTTTTAGTTTTATCTATAATATATCTCTTCATTTTCCCCAAAAAAAATGGTATATCTTTAACCTTTGATCATTCACTTTGAAGGTGAATTTCTGTAAATGTGATGTCTCAATTGTCCCATGATGAAATACTTTTGTGGTAGTAAATGGCCTAGACCATTGCAATTTTAGCTTTATTAAAAACAATCTAAGGTGAGAATTATACAACAACATTTGATCACATTTTACAAATTATTTAACCAAAATGTGTAGGTCATCTCTTCTCTTGGTTCGATCCTTATATATCCTCGTATTTTTATATGTGAATAATTGTGATACTTCTAGTTCATTCTGTTGTAACATTCTCTTTTGACCTATATTTTTCAAATCAAAATTTAAGAACTTTGTTACCTAATATGATTTATTCTCTAACTCAACAGGTAAATGACATGCTTTCCTAAAAACTAACTTGTTTGTTTCTAACCAATAAGTGTTTTATAAATTGTCCTATATACCTACAGAGCATCATCTAGCTTTATTGCCCAATCCTTCCTATAATGCCCTATGGTCTTTTCTAGAATTCTTTTGATTTCCCTATTAGATACTTCTATTTGGCCATTAGTTTGGCGTGTTAAAATGTTGGAATTTTGTATGTGATTCTACATTTATGCAATAGTCTCTCAAATCACACATAAAAAAATGGATTATATTATTCCTAATAATTGCTTTAGGTGTGTCAAATTAAGTGAATACATTTTTAGGATTTTAATTACAACTTAAGAATCTTTAGTAGGTAAGGTTATTACTTCTACCCCTTTTGAAATATAATCTAATTGCATTAGAATGTTCTTTTTTCCCTAAAAGGACTATGGAATAGATGTTTACTATAAAGAGGCTCTCTTCTATTAAGTTATAATACTAATATATTTCCTATAACTAAAGCTAGTGAACCTTTCCTTAACAAGTAAGGCAATAGTGCATATGAGTCGATCCCTTGAGGAAATTGTGTGGAATATAAAATCTATAACTCTTAACTAGCCTAAACTAAAAAAAGTACGAGTCAATCCCTAAAGGAAGTAATATGGAATAGAAAACCAAAAATTAGGATTTTGGCACTGAAAAATGCTTATTTGACTATAATTAACACCTAAATTTTATGTGTTTTGCTTGTTATTTAACATTTTTATAGTATTTTTGGTGCTTAATTCTCTTCAAGTGCATTTATAGGTAATAATTGCCTTCATGGGCCAAAAGAAGAAGAATTTGGATGAAATCATGGCATGGAATGAAGATTTGGAGCAACTTGAAGATACACGACCGTGTACATTAATTATGTAGGTCTCTGTAAATGCGTGAAGATTGAAGAACTTTAGTTTTGTTGTGTGGAGTCACAAGCCCGTGTATATTGATATACATAATCATGTATGTTGCCCATATAATTCTCTGCGCCTCTGTGAAATCACAAATTTAGGTGTTTTTGGAGATGCATGGTCACTCACTTGCCTGTGTATAACCTAGAAACCCTAATTTTTATTATAAAAGGATGTGAGAGGAGGCAAAGCGAAGAGAGTCGAGTTTTTAAATAATTTTGAGATGTAAGACACTTAAAGAGACGACAGTTCTGATTAAGGGACGTGGAAAACACAAAGATAACATCAAAAGATCCATTAGATAACATCATCCAATCCAAAATTGCAAGAAGATTTAATAGAAGAGAAAGAGAGATTTAGAATTATGACTTCTTTATTTTCTATTAGTTTTTCTGCATATTTATATTTGGTTTTATTTTTTATGAGTAGGAACTAAACTTGTTTAGTGTCTAAGTGTGATGAACCTTAAGTTATGATAACAATATGTTTTAATCTTTTATTCAATGGAATTATATTGATTGATTTATTATGATTAAATTATGCATTTTATTTTTGTTCTAATATATCCAGAATATTAGTGCATGATTTGATTTTATATAATTGAGACTGAGAAATCCTCTTGTATGAATAGATCTACCATAATTGGAAAGAGCTGCATGTAAACTTAAAGATATGTCGACATAAATCCTCTAAAATAGGGTCAAACCTAATAACAGAATTAACAAATCGATAATGCAATCCTAGGGGTTTTAACTTGAAATATTTCTGTTAATCAATTGATGTGTTAGTTTTTAATAGTCTTGGGTTAATAATTAAGGATTCTTAGGAGGATTCATTACTTAGACACTATTATTTGATATTGACATCTTCTTAGTATTTTCTTTGTTTTGAGTTCAGTATTGTTTTCAAATCTCAGCCTATTTGTTTAGTTTATTTCTAATTAAAATTCAAAATCTGTTTCATAAGTTAGACAATAGAAAAAGTGTAACTACTAGTACTTATAGTCTTCGTGGAATCGAACCGTACTTGCCTATGCTAGCTATACCTATGTCGTGCACTTGTGGTATATTTTAAATATTGATACTAAATAATAACCAATCATGCACTTATATACGTTTTTATTCCCTTAGACACAGTCTAGGCCACGTTCATGGGCCATTCTATTTCGTTTAGAATTATTACATAATCTTTGGTATGACCATATTTCTAGACCATAAATCTCCCTATTTTACCTTAAATTATTAAACGGTCTTTGGCTTGCCTATGCCTGGAGACTATTGATCTCACTATTTTTCTCAAAATTTGTGCATGGTCTCTAGCATGATTATTGCTCTACAACCATTCCATACTACCATATAGGCTCTCTTTATGTCATTTTCTAGCTTATGTATCTTATTGCATTTGATCCATATAGCTTGTGTGCCAACTATGTTCCTATAAGAATTGTGATTTTCTTCATTCTTTTTCTTAAAATATCTTAAACTTCTTTAATAATCTCAACTTAAGATCAATTTATTATAATTACCTAAAAAGAAATAGAAAACTAAGTAATACAAAGTAATTTAACATCAAAAGCAAAAAAAATACTTAAGAAAATATGTAGGTTTTTTATGCACATCAATTATCCCCATACTTAAGCTTTTGCTTGTCCTAAAGTATTATTAACTTAAAATGGTAGAAATTTGATGGAAAATTAAACAAATAAATTAAAGAAATCATGACTATCCATCATCTTCCCAAATGCTTTATTTATTAACTATTTAGTTATTTAGATACTTGCACTAAGTTATAATTCAATTCAATCTAGTCTAATAATGCTTCAAACATGAAAATCTACACAACTTAACCTAGTTTATAAAATAGACAACACGAGTAGAAAACTTTAGTTTTCAAATATTTTAGTAACCAAAATTAATATAAACATAAAAAGTATATTACTAAAATAACGAATAAGAATTAGAGGCTTATTTAAAAATTCCCCAAACCTTTTTAAAGCAAACAACTTGTTATGAATATTCTTTGTTACTTAATTCACTAATTCAAATGGTTACTAGTACCACTCTTTAACTTAAACTTTTCAAATTAGATTAAAGTTAGCAGAGTTAATTTATCTTATTTATTCAAACATTTTTATTTTGATTTGTATATTTTATCAGTGGTATGATAAAATGCTTGAAAAAAGAATCCATTTCTATTTTAAAAATATGCCTATATCATATAAAAGCTTCAAATTTCAAATTATTTGATTAAATTAAAACAAAGTTAGTACTTTTATGCTCCTAAAAATTTGACAACTAATTGAATCACATTATATTAAAGTTCAAGTGGCTAAGCTGAATTATTCTTTTTTCATTGTAAAATTTCCAAAAGTATTTCCTATTAAGCTAATTATGATGAAATTAATCTACTAAGATAAAACATAAAAATTACGGAGCAAAAATAAATATTTTCCTCTATATACTTAAGTTGTACATGGTCCTCAACACAAATTATAAACAACGAAACTAAATTTAAAGAAAATAAAAATATCAAGGAGATAGGAAAATAAAAGGAAAAAAAGATCTTTAGCTCTTTATGTCACCTACTATATGTAGTAGATATGATGGACATCTAGAATTTATTTGTACTTTGCAAATAAAACTAAGAAAAAAGAAAATATAATAAAACAAAAACGGAATTGAGCAGAACAATGTAAAAACAACCGAAGATTACTAAGGTACCTACTAATGAAAAGTAAACCAGAGAACAAAACAATGTTGTTTTGGTTGTATATGAAAAGAAAATAAAGTGATAATCTAAGTGAAAATATTGAGAAATAAGATCATCAAGAAAATACAAGTAAAATTGCACCCTTTTTTATCAATACGAGCAAAATTGGGTACTATGAATAATTAATCTGGTGGAGCGTAACGTTGTTATTCCATAAGTCCTGATCTTGTCGAAGAGATAGTAGACACTTGCTCCTCTAACTGGTCTAAACTCTGCGTATACACCTATAAGCATTCTTGTAGTTTTCCTAATATAATAGTGTGTTTAATATGTCCCTCGATCTTATCCCATATAAGTTGGAGTGCTATCAGGTGTATAGGTGCATCTCTGACTGCTGGACTAATATCTTCGTTAGCTAGGTATCCTTCTTTCCAAGTTAACATATATTTACAATTAACTTTTCTATCCATGTCTATTGATATCATCCCTTTAAAGTCAGTAGTGAGTGCTAAAGAACCCAGTTTCAAATTCGGGAGCCTATTATAAAAATCTAACTCTTTTACCATCTTATTCAATAAATATCCATAAAAAATGATCCTTATTTTTTATTATTCCATATCTTCTAAATATATTGTAAAGTAGAATCTAAGGTTGCATGATCCTCGCCCCATAATATTTTCTAAATAGAAGAGGTCTTGAGCTATAACAATATCATCTTATTCAGACCTCTTTGTAATGGAATATGTAATGACACAATGCAAATAATGAATAATAGGGGAAATGATTTCCAAATTTGTATACTCGGTTAGAGGATAGTTAGATTTACCCCTTATGATATATTCCTACAATTTTGGTAGTTACCTTAAGTAGAACAATTGATCTTAGTACATCTTTGGATGGGTTGGTCTTGATTTGATGGGATGATTGAAGCCCACACTTCACTCAAAACTTATTGAAAGACAAATTCCAAGTTTCATTTCTATGGAGAAATCTGACAGCAATCTTATCATTCCTGCTGAAATTTATATTAAATTTGATAGTCAATAAGATTTCTAAAGTTATTTCCTTAAAGCAGAGTTCATCCAGTTTGATGAACTTAGTCCATCCAGCACCTAAAATTAATATTTCTTTTCACCTTATCAGATATGCCTATTATTTCTAGAGCATTATAATCTACAATCCTACCATCTCTAAACGGTTGTGATTTGAGATAGTTATACCTTGGATATGATAATGGTTAAAATGGTTCTTTAGTAGTGTCTCTTTGTTTTTCTTAAACCTTCTCGTATATTAGCTTTTCCCATTGATTCATCTTATGGATCATATTGTTCTTTAAATGATTGTAGATGATAGAGGTTTTTGTGTGTTAAGATTAAGTTGGCTATTGATTGGTGACAATTTTATGTGCTATGTGTGTGAGAAGATGACATAAATAGTGAAAATGGGGCTGTAAATTGAAGAGTTGAGTGAAAAGGGTTTTTAGTTGCAAAAGTGTCTTTTTACTTCCTATGCAACATGATCTATGACATGGCCATGGTATAGAACTTGGGATATTCTAAAAATTACAATGGTTAAGTATGATGCGAGTACACACACTCTCACTATCTTTATATCTATTAAAACAAGATCTATGACTCAAGCATAAACCAAACTATGGTGTAATATTGAAAAGTCATATTTTTAGTAACTATATCAATGATTACTAAAATATGGCTTATAAAAGCAAGTCTATTCTAACTTTCATCCTTTTACATACTAATTCCATTCAATAATTAATAATATAAAGTAGTTTAGATAGATTTTAACTAAATTGTGATGTTAATTAATAAGAATTAATAATAAAGATTATAATAAGCTTAAGAAAGTTGTATTTTCATAAAGATTATAATAAGCTTAAGAAAGTTGTATTTTCAAAATTTTCATTAACCCCTTCCATACAATTAAAATTGTACATTGTCCCCAATGTACACAGTAGAAGCATGGATAAATAAAATATCAATAAAAGCACAAAAAGTTAGAAAGGTATGTTTTATTACTTTCTTGAATAATAAGATTTACATAATTATAAAGTTAGTGAAGAGTCCATCCAATATTATGTGCAACCATCCTTGCAAAATATAAACAAAAGGAGATAAAAATATATAAAAAAGATAAAGAGCATGAAAATAAAAATGAAATGAAATGAAATTGCACTACTAATGTTCACATAAAAGAGGACTTGGACTTATGGCATCCAAGCTGATGAATCTAACCATGCTCACTAAGAAATTGTGGAGGCTGATACAAGATAGGCAATCCCTATGGGTGAAGTGGGTCAATGCATACTTCATAAAGAAGAAATCAATTTGGTGCTTCAAAGTTCCCAAAAATGCATCTGCTTTGATCAAGCATATTAGCAAGATTAGAGATAAGCTTAAGTTACAATGTATTTACAAAGTTGGAAATGGAGAAAAATTCAGGTTTTGGTTTGATCCATGGTTCAATCAAGACTTTCTTCACACCATCCCTAAACTTCAAATTTTCAAAAACTCCATAGTTTAGATGCCAATGTAGGTTAGGGTTTAGCTACACTCCAATAGAAGCTCCACTTCGAGCAATATTCAACTATTATCCAGCTTCACTTTAATGAGGTAGGTAAACAAAATCCTATGGAGATTGGAAAGATCATGTCAGTTCTCCACTTCCTCTGCTACACTCATAAACAGAGATGAACATACTCAAGTGCAATGGTAACATGTCGTATGGTGTGAAGACTACAATCCTAAACATGCTCATATTCTCTGGTAAGGATTCAAATTAAAACTTGCCACATTAGACAGAATTGGAAGCTTCCTACAAATTCCCAATTGGTGTACTCTATGAAAAATTCAAGCAGAATCTTATAACCATCTATTCTTTTCCTACTCCTACTCAAACAAAATATGGAAAGACATAATGGTTGTGTGTGCAATTTACAACCCTCTAACCATTTGGTCTGACATCATTATGTGAAGTGCTCATCTCAAACATACACATAAGCGAGACAATTGGATAATAATCATAGCTTTAGCTTACCTCATGGCAGGTATCTGGACTGAAAGGAGCAAGAGAATATTCAAGTCCTTCATAAACACACAAAGGAAATCTCAAAGATCATACTAGACCAAATCAGATTGCACATTTCTCTACACAAGCACAAGCATAAATTCAACAACAAAGTATCATTGGAGTGGAAATTTTTCTAAGTTGAACCAATCCCAAAGCTTCCACAGGGACATAGAAGGTTTTATCCACTAAAGCAATCCAAATACACAAGCAGCAAAGCAACATTGAATTATGTACTAGTTGAGACTTTTGAATCCATTATGGAGCTAGACTCCTAAAGATAGGATGATAACTTTGTAAACCATATGTACTTTACCCTTTCTTTGAATGAATTACCTTTTATTCAAAAAATGAAATAAAATAACAAATAAAATAAATAAAATGCACAAATAATAAATTAAAAAAGAAAAACCCTAATAGAACATCCAGACTGTCTCTGTATTTGTCAATTTCTTATGTCAGTTATTGGAGGATCCTAAGGCCTCTAAGAGTCAAAGATGATGCAATCACTCTAGATAGTGCAAGTGGTATGGATATCCCAAGGTATGATGCCATCTACACTAAAACTTCCTCCATCCATCTATCATATGCCTCTCATCTCTCCATCCACTCCGTTAGTGCTACTTGGTTTACTTAAATATTGCTCTAGACTCCCAAGATCTACTCCAAGTATTTCTCCAGTCGAGCTATTTTCAGTTGTTCCTAGCATCCATGTAAAGCTCACATAGCTAATTAAAGCAACTTAGCAGCCCAACCCATAAAACCTTTCAACATAGGGGTTTAAATAGAAGCAATCTGCTGGAAAATGAAGACATATTAAAATCAGCCTTCTTCTTCTTAATTTTCTTTTAACTTTTCTAGCTGCTAAGTGTGTTTAAATGCACCATTTTGTCTTGCATGTGATACTACTCTTATGTGTTCTCTTATTAGGTTTGTTTTGTAGCAAATTTGGAGGAAGTTGTGAAGGTTAACAACCCCAAAAGCTCTTAACTCTTAGGTAAATTTCCAGCTGCTATTTTATGTCTTTTTTTGTGATTTTTGATCATCCTACACTAGTTTATAGTAGGTTTGCATGTTGTGGTTATTTGGGATAATAATTGAAGCTGCATGAAGGGATAAAAATGGAGAAAATGTGGCTGAAAAATGATAAAAGAAGAGGAGATAGGAGAAGAGGAGAGGGTAAAGAAGATGACATTTTTTGAAAATTTAAGTTACATGTAGGGGCAGAATAGGAAAAGCAAAAAGTGAAGGGTAAATCTGGAATTTACTTCCAAGAAGGGCATTTTTGGTATTACTTGAAATGGATGAGGGTAAAATAGGACTTTTAATTAGTTAAAGGTATTTTAGTAATTATGGTAGTCAAGTTAGTAAGGATATTATTTTTTATAACTAAGAATAAATTAGAAAAGAGAATAATGTTAGATTATTAAGTATATTTAGGTTGAAATTTTTTTGAAAATTAGTCTAATAGAATTTTGTAAATTCTAGGTCTGAAAGTCCGATTAAGAAGAAATTGGGACTATCAATTAGTTGAGTCCGAAATTAAGGTAAGGATAACGCTAGACTTTGCTCTTAAAATAAAGTATCGTTTGTTATCAATAATTATATTTTGAATTAGTTACTAATTAAATTAATGGTTAATGGTTTCATATATGAATTACAAGGTGTTTCATGTTTATAGTTTGTTATATATATTGAAGTGTATTGATTGTTAATTTGGTGAAAAAGTGTTTTTAAATAGAGACAGATTGATGATAGGTTGAGAATAATTTGTGAAAATTGAGAATCAGCGGCTTGCCTAGGATATACTACGTTAGATGGTCTTAGATGGATAGGTTGTGTCGATAAGAGTAAGTGGTGGCTAGGTATCTGTCCGTGGGTCCCGAGGATGTCCTTTGTCGATGGCTAGATACTAGAGTGGTATCGGGATATCTTAAGTTTTGAGGATATCCTATGCTGATGGCCAGGTACTAAAGAAGTACAACAAGAGAGATTGAGAAATTAAGGTACCCTATGCCGATATTTATACATTTCATTACCTATCCACTTGATGAGAGATTATGATGAGATAAGATGTGTTGGCAAACTATAGGATGTAAGCCTACTAGGTTTAGCAGGGCCTAGGCTATTTAGTTAATTATTGAATAAATCATAAATGGCAGTTATGTATTAATATGTGTGCTAATCATTGTTTGGTAAAATTTTTGAGATGTTTGTTAATTGTTTAATTTAAACTGAGTAATGTTATGAACATTTGTATTATATGTATATTTTAATCGGTTGACTAAGTGTTATAATTATTTTTAAGTTACTTAGTTTTAAGGGTACGGTCAGTTATCCTTACTAAGTAAGTAGCTCACCCCTTGTCATTATTTTTTTAGGAGATCGAATGATTACTGATAGCCTCAGTGTATAAGGTAGACCGAGTTGAGTTTAGGTGGGGTCAGTAGATTAATTGAGTAAAGTTGTTCTATTGTATATATTTTTTAATGTGATAGGTTAGGTAGTTGTGTTGTATAGAATACTTTTTGTGTTTGGCAAACAATTTTCTCTTTTGGGGCTATTGAGGAATTTGATGATTAATATGATGCTTTGGGAATAATTTGAATAATTGTGGTTTAAGAATTTGTGGAGTGTTATAATCCAGGTGGTGTCAGCATCTTAGGTGATCCTATATTAGCCAACAAATCCAAGTTCTCCTTCTGTGCTACTCCTCCTATCTGGGATGGTGGAGAACCCAATCTTGGTGGCTGCTCTGTTATATTGGGGTATCCATGTCTGCTCTCTAAGTTTCTTACTCATCCAAAAGCTCGATTAGTCAATAAATATCTCTTTTCGGTCCCTACCTCCTATGTACCAAGTGCATATTCTTTATAACTTTTATATTGAGGGTGACCATAATACCGAATAGCCTTATCCATGGTAACCTCCTAAAGAATCCCATCCTCGTTGCTAATAGTGTCACATATGGCCCGAAGTAAATAGTCCCTATCTTTTTTTATTTACTATGACACCTGAAGAATTGGGCTAAGGCATGACCCAAGTGAATCGACGTCCTTTTGCTCATGCTCTACAAGACATTCAGGTTGTTGATGACTCCGAAGTTATCACCCTACTGACTTAGTGTATGACTCAGAATCTTGTGGATGTATCTGGGGGTGTAGAAGAGTGGATGCCTTGGATTTGCTCGGGTTATACTCATCCTCCTCGTTGATGGTGTGCTAGACATCTTGAGCACACATCCTGTAGGAATAGCCTATCTAAAGGGCTATGTACTCCTGTGTCCCTACAAACTCTTGGTCATAAAGACCCATCATTACGGAGAAATCTGTGTAGCTCATCATGACCATCTCTCCAAGCATCCTGAAGTGAATCATACTCGATTGGTCCCAATCGTAGCAACCCTTTTCTATAAATAATGTGGATAGTACCTCGAGCGTAAGCTCCAAGTAAAAGGGCTTCGTAATTTCAAAGAAACGAGACCATGCTTGAACACTGATCAAATCCTAAACCTGTTGAACTAAGTCGATTTTCTCTTACACGTCCCAATTGATGCATCTACTGATCCTAAACATCTTCTCCTTGAGCCTCTAATATTGCTCTTTATTGGTTCCGACATTGAAATGCAACAAGTTGTGTCGCTCAGGTAGGTGTATTGTAGTCTCTCGCACTAGAGATC